>JAMKCH010060851.1:0-30087 GCA_023653785.1 Ophioderma brevispina
AATGAGGGCTCAGTCGAAATCGTCAGGTCGCCGATTGTGTCCTTGTTAGGCGACGTCGTCTCGGTAATAAACCTATCTGCAGGTTTTCTCTCGTGGTAGGGACTGTGCTCTTCGTCTCAGCATCATCTCTTTGGTGTATAGAGGCTCCCAAATCATTTAGGATTTAGGCGAGTAACTTTCTCGCATTACAAATTGGTCAATGGAATTTGTATATCCCTAACATCACATGTTAGTTTTAACTTGTGTATGTCTTGCACAGGAAAACAATGTGCAGATGCTGTTGGAGGTGAACTAAGTAATAAAATTATTGTTTAAATTACATGGTGTTTTGATATGGTATTTATTGCATGTGATGTATGCGCACATGTTCGGGCGTTCTAACGCCCCAAAGAAATGGTTGAACCACTAGTTGTTGTATTGAAATTATTTAGAACCCTTACCAGACAAGATCTATGTGAATAGTTGATCATCCATTCCGTTACCCAAGCTTTGATCTCTCATCGATTCTGCCCGGTACTGCCGCAGCAAATATTTTATCCAGCGGTCCCCCCCCCCCCGATTTCGGTATAACATTTGTCTGGCTGTAAACTTTGATGCTACAAGCTGGCACCCAACCCTTACTCTAACAGCTATATCAACCCTCATGTCGAATTGATGATCCCACTCTTCAACACGTAGACCTTGATGACATATTCGCTTATATTTGTGTATATTCATTAGTTTTCGTCTTCATTAGATAATATGACTAATATAGTTGTTGTCAATATATTCATGCACAAGGGCAGTTCTTCTTGTAGACGGTAATTTTAAGCATTTGACCTTTTTAGCAAACAACACCTCAGAAAAAAAAAAAAAAAAAAAAAAAAAAAAAAAAATAAAAAAGAAAGAAAAAAAAAAAAAAGATAATATGTTTACTTTTCTTACGATGTCAATGCAGGTCGGTAAGCTAGGGTGTTTTTTGTAATTAATTTTTTTTCTCAAGACGCCTCAAATCTGGCCAGTGCCTTAAAGCTTACATAATAAAGATGTCGTGTGACGTGTTCACCCTAGGCTACAGTAACAGAAACAACATGTCCTATTCCCTCACTTAAATGGAAAATCACGCCTACATTTTTATATAAGTTTTTCACAATTTAGAACATGCTGTACTCCTTAATCACTTCCTAATCAACTTGGGTGAAGGGATCACTCAACTATGGAAGTAACGGTGATGTGCTGTCGAAAACTCTGATTTCTTTTGGAGACTTCCCTCAATATTGTAGGTTTGAAATACACAAAAGAGCATATTTTTATTTTTTTAATCTGTTTTGAAATTGTGAGAAAATTCGACAAGAGATTATAGGCCTACATAATTATTTAAAATTAGGATGTAAATAGGTCATTGGGTGACACTGAGCAAAAAAAACCCACAAAAACACATAACAATACACACACATACACCCCACCACATACCCACTCCCCACCCACACACATCACGCACACCAAAACCAACACAAGAGTGACCCCCAGGTCTCGAACATTTTTCAGATTGTTTTGAATAAGCTCCTACATCATCTCACAAGCCTCACATCCCATTTTCCAAATAAATCACGATACTAGCGCGTCATAATTTCCCTGATATCAACTTGTATCGTTTTATGGCAAGTCACGTCAGCTCTGAGTAGACGTATGAAATTCGCGTAACGTTACGATAATCCTGCGACCTAATTTAAGTTTCATGACGCATGAACAGCGTGGAAAACCGTAACTGCTAGTTACGACAACGTAGATTTTTCGTAATTTTTGAAAAAATCTAAGTGCTACTAGTTTACGGGAACGCAGTAATTCCGTAGTGTGAACTTTACGCGAAAGTTGCGATAGAAAGAGTCTACGACTGTCGTACGACCACTTTCAGGAACGGACTCCTGCACACAATCATCCCCAAGGAACTTATAGTTCACGTCGGAATCGGACACCGATCCCAAAGGAGCTGCAGTCCACTTTAGCAGGGCATTAATTCCTAAGACTCCTGTCTTCCCCTACCTTCAGACATGGCCAATAATTCCGAAGGTCTATAGTCCAGGTCGGAATTGAACCCCAATCCCTAAGAGCGATTAGTCCACCCCTGACAGGCATTAATTCCCAGACACTAGGAGTCTGCCTACCTTCGGACGTGAACAACAATAATTCCTAAGGTCTATATTCCAAGTCGGAATTGGACCAATCCTAAGTACGATAGTCCACCCATGACAGGTCATTAACCTAGAGAACTAATAGTCCCTACTTTTCGGAATGGACCCTAATTGCCCTAAGGAACTGGTAGTCCATTTCGACTTGCATATTTAATTCCTAAGGCCTGATAGTCCTCTTCGGACTTTCATTCCCACTTGTAGGACTAACATTCCTATAAGCTAGTCCGGTTGAACATAGTTCCTAACTTTGCAACATCCCCCCGGACTATTAACCAGAACTTAGTGCCTCCGGACTATGGCTACAGGGGGCAATATCTCCTGCCACACACCGGTTCTTAACTCTTTCGGTATTAGCGTCGACTTAAAGTGGCCGTGTGGACGCGCACTCTCGGATCTAAATTCTGTCGGTATTAGTATCGGACTTAAATTTGGTAGTGGTGTACGCGCACTTTAAATGGTATTAGCGCTTAGATCCGATAAGCTAATTACCGGTGCTAGCTGACCGTAAGTGGTCCAAGACAACTGGCATCGGAGTTATGAACTTTCACCCAAAGAATGTTATAATAATGATTAAAATTGAAAGAACTGTGAAAAACATCTTACCTGATCGAAATCTCTTTTTTTTCATGCACATGAACCTAAACACCATTGGAAAACGCTCACAATGAGAACTCATTTAAATGGTATTAATGGCAAAATAAATTCATTTGGTGAAATGATACTTTCTTCTGTGACAACCGATACAAAAGTAATGCATGCTATTCAGAAATTCTCCACACCCCCCAAGATGACAGTGGAAATTTCCACACCCTCCTTCTAAAAATGCATGGGAATTCCTATAGTGAAATCCCAAAAGTGCATGGGAAATTCCCATCATGAAAATAAGATATAAGTAAAATGTAATAAAATAATCAAAAAACAAATAAAACATTCAAATATTAAAAATTGTTGCTAAACCCAAAAATGACTCTGGAAATTCCCATGCCTTTACTTACCCCACTGAACAACATCCCATTTCCCAAATAATTCCAACACTTAGTTGACTTAGTGGGCTACCAAAAGATGACCTGGGAATTCCCACACACACCTCTTGCGCATTGACTACCTCAATTTTCCCATTTTTCCCACATGAAAACATCACTTAAGAGGGTTGACCACAGATTACTCTGGGAATTCCCATACCTTTTTTGCGCTGATTACATCAAAATTTTCCCATTTCCCACATAAAAGCATTACTTTAAGAAAATGGTTGACCAAAGCTGACTCTGGGATTCCCAGTACCTTTCCTCCCACTGACTATATTGCATTTTCTTTCCCATTTCCACATCACAAAAAGCATAAAAGCATTCGGGGGGCGGTGCAAAGGGAAAGTGATTTTTTTGGGGAAAAAGTGAAATTTTTTTTAAAAGATTTTTAATTGTGAGATTTTTAACAAATTTGGGCCTAAAATCGTGATTTTCTCTCCTCCTTCCCCCAATTTGGTGATTTGTGGTTCCCAAATCGCTGCTTTTTTTGCCAAAGTCCGTCTTTTTTTCATTCGGCGTGGGGGGTGGGGGGGGGCGGCAAATGGGGTGGGGTGGGGGGGGGGGGGGGGGTGGGGAATGAGGGTAATTTCACCCCCCCCCCCCCGCTTGCCCCCTTCCCTCTGTCCCTCCCCCCTTGGGCGCCGCCACTGCTAAAAGGGCTGACCAAGACTCCGGAATTCCATGCTCTTGCCTTCTCTGCGCGCGCTGACGCTTTTCACTCTTTTCATACCTCCCTCCTCAACTCCCCTCCTCTGTTCGTTCCATCTTTTCCCTCCTTCCCTCCCCTCCCCTCTCTCCCTCCCCCTGCTCTCCTCGGACTACCGCTCTTCCCCTAATCTCGCTCTCTATCTTCTCTCTTCTTCCCGCCCCCTTTCCTCCTCTCCTCCTCTCTAGCCCCTCCCAATAATTTTCCCTCCTCCTCCTTCTCCCTAATCTCTTGTTGACCTCTCCTCTCTCCCCTCTCTTACCCTCCTCCGATATATCCACCTCTCACCCCTCCCTTATCTCCTTACTTACTCCTCTATTCCATTTTTTTTTAAAAAAAAATCCCCTCCCCCTCCCCTTCCCTCTCTCTGGGCCTCTTTTCTCCTTCCCCTCTCTCTGTCCTTCCCTCACCCCCCCTCCCTTCTCCCCCAATCTCCTATTATTGACTTATGTGTTCATTTGGTTCCTTTATTTAATTTAATATGTAAATAATTGTTTCGAAGTAAATAATTCCCCATGTTCTCTTTAATAACACTTAACTGCATCAGGGGGGGGGGGTTCCTAGGGACCCCATTTTTGGTGTTTTCGCCGGCCAAATTTTAAGGCTGCAATATATTTGGTTTATATTTTTTGTATTTTCTAACTTTTAGTTGCGCTTTTTTTTTTTTTTTTAAAAATTAAAATCCATCGCGTTCGTTTTTTTTGCGTTAATTAGCAATGGTCCCTAGGAGCCCCCCTTATGCACTAACGGAAGTGCCCATGACCAAAATTAAAAATATCTTAATAGAGATACTGTAATTCTGATTTCATAAGGCATACCCCTAGTGACTAAACAATTAATTAATTAATCAAAAAATTCTTGGAAAGTATATAGGCCATTAGTGGTCATTATATTTATATACAAGCGCATAGCGGTTTACTGTAGGACCTGTTGTAAATTATACAAGTAAAAACCTAAAAAATATAAAATGGCACGAGACATTTCTATTTGTGCTTAATATGTCAATATAGTTCATCCTTCACACACCAATTAGAGAATCAGCAAAAGTCTAGGTGATTCAGTGCCACAGAAAATGCAGAAACGATTAGTGTCTTTTTTTCGCAACATGTTTGACGCAAAATTAAAATCAATGTTTTGCCCCTAATTTTCTTACGGAACAATTTTATAATTCAGTTTTTATATTTCTTAATTGTTGATGTCTTTTTGAATCCTTCTAACATGTGGTGGATTTCATCTAAAATTCTTTGGGAAAGTTGTTAATATAGTGACTGGGTCCCTAGGAAGCCACCCCCTTATGCACTAACGTAAGTGCGAACCCCTTATGCAGTAAGTTGTTACCTTGAAAGTCCATAGTGGACACTGCAACAAAAGAATGCTTTTGATTTAATTCTGTCTAGCACGAGAAGAAACATGCAGCATGATCAATTTACAAGCTATTTACCCCATGCGTGCATGATTTGGGGTGTTAATATATAATAGGGCTTTGTTTGATATTAGAGTGTATCGGTGCTCATGGCTACAGAGTGCATATCTCTGTAGCCCTGGCCGTATGTTCAAGGGTATTATGTTTGATAGAGATTACTTTTGCAAGGAATTTCGGAGTTTTTGAGTTATGCCCAGGTAATTTAACAGAACATGATGATGTGAACTTCATATGTTTTTCTTAATTTACATGATATTACTAAGATCTTTTGAACAATGGGTTAAGAGATGATTTTTTAAAATGTCACTGGACCCGGACTGCCATAGTAAATGCATTACAGTTTCACAATTACCGTTTGGAATCCCCAATACCCAATCGAGCAGATCGTGTCCTACCCTCCTGTACAGGACACATGGTATTGTCTCACTATCTTGATCGCTTACGCTGTGACAACGAGATACCATAATGCCTTGCTTGCATTGGCCGTTTTGTAGTTATAAACGGTACGAGATGAATAGTTTGGTGTCCACGTGTCAGGAGGTACAGTTCACGTGTCAGGTATCAGAAATCAGTGTGCTCTTCGGGGCGAGACCGATAATAATATAAATCCTACTATGTTAAATCAAGTCTGTACATATGACCCTCAGCCCAAGGGCTATTATTTTTTTCCAAAAGACAACCGTATATTATGTATGTCCTAACAGTACAAAATTTACCTTTCCTACAGATTCCAAACGACGTACGATGACGATAATCGGTTGTTTTTGTTTTTTTTTTCAATGTAGGGATACTAACGTCATTTTTACCTGAAAGGGGTCCCCCCGAAGCAAAATAATAACCTCAATCATGCCGTGACGTCATCCCATCTTTATTTTTTGTTTTTTTTTTTGTGTCCAAAAATTGGCTGTTATTCCAAATAAATTCCTTTTTAAGATTTCACATCTGTTATTGTTCTTTAATAATTAGTATTGCAATTGTCCCCGTATGAATGTGAAAAAGATGGGTTCCATAAGGTTCTAAACAAAACTGAAACATAGTCAGCCGACTAAATCACCTTACCGTTGACTGTAATGAGCAGACGGATCCCCGTGTTAGTTGTAGCAGGATTACAGCCACTTGCGCGCGGTTGCGGGGTTTATGCGTCTAGTATAGCTTTCGTATAGCTTAAACATGAATTGAGTTGAGATTTAATTTTTTAAAACAGTTGCAAATTGTTGCACCCACTTAATTTTTTTAAAACAAATAACACAGATAACCATAATATGCTAGGTCTAGCTATTATACCATTGTCTGCTATTCTTCATCAACCACAGATGGTTAGCGAGGGGTCTCTTTCATATGAAAATATTTCTATCAAAAATAATGTAGATACAAATATACTGGGAAAATACTGTTTACGAACCACAGGATATGTTATAATCATGCTAAAATTCCTTAAGTAATAATGCTTTGTGGGTGAAAATGACCATAGAAGTGTTAAGAATAGGATTTTTGGGGGTGGGATCACATGACCTGTTTAGGTGAATTTCCCCAAACTGGCCTTGTGCGTATGACTCAATACATCCTCTGGTTTTTGACCGTCTTGTGTGATCTGTGTCTTGTTTAAAAAAAACCTCTTGTGAAGTGATTCATTGTCGTGATTGTATTGTTATTGATTGAGGAAAAAACAATAAAAAATTAGTCCAAATAATAAATTTATTTATAGTATAAATTTTGTGCAAAAAATCCTTCGGGAAAGTGGTTTAATTGGGGGGGGGGGGCCTGACGACCCAGATTTCTTTCTGTTTTTTGAATTACCTTACACAGTGAAACTTTGATGATAATTACATCTTTATTGTTGGTAGTAGTGAATTTCATTGCTGTGTTAGGTCATAGAGACTACCAAGGCCCTCAATCTCAATACAGTAGCAAAGAGTAAATAACAATTTATATTTTAATGGATGAATTCAACTTATAGATATTTGGCACCATTTTAATCCGGCTTTAAAATTTTAATCCGGTTTTAAAGACACTATCAGTGATCCACCCGAAGAGTAAAAATATTTGAAATTTGCAGAAATAGATTAAAAGTGAGGTACAGGGTGAGTCAAAAAAAATTGACCCTGATTGTGTCCGCCATTTTGAATTTTTAAGTAATATATATCTAACATATTTGGTATCATCTGAAAGCTGGGTTCATTATCTTTAATTTACTGCAAAGATCATTCACATCGGTTAGATATAGACCGAGCTCAGTCGTTTGAATCAAGTAGTCGGTTTTCTGCTCTGTCCACGGATACACATTCAAATGAACGGCGTTCAGCGAAGGAAATCCGTGTCCAGAAGAAAATCAGGCTATTTATTCACTACAGATTCTTGATTCGAAAGACTGTAGCTTGGCATATACTTAACCGATTGGAATGATCTTTGCAGTAAATTAAAGATAATGAAGTAAGCTTTCCGCAGATACCACATATGTTAGATATATATTATTTAAAAATTCAAAATGGCGGACACAATCATTGTCATGTTTTTTGACTCACCCTGTATAAGGCTTTATGACTCTCATAAGGTATATTCCAACGAAATGTTGATAGAAAGGAAAGAAACAACAGTGTCGACGATATAATATCCCCTTCAATTAAGTGTTCCGTATGGACATGAATTACTAAAATATATGATTTTTGTCGTTAGTAGGTTGCATTTGCAATGGTAATGTTAAGATACCTAACCTTGTTTTACAAAAGGCAAATATCTTATTTTTATTTTTTTTTTATTTTTCTGATTTAGCAAATCAAATAGTGCTTGCCTTTAAGAAGTAACATGTCATCACAAACCCCAAAAAAATAATCTCGCCTTGGTTACGACTTGTATCAAATATTAACAACTATGTCAGCTGAAGAATTTATACCTATATAGTATTTCGTCTTCTGATCACTCACTTCAAAGAATCCATGTGATACAATTTTTAATCCATACATACTTTGTGATGCCCTTATGCGTTTTTATCTCAGGTATAATATTGTGTCAGGAAAAAAAAGAAAGATTAGGCCAAACCAAAACAATCAAGATTACGAGAATTGAACAAGATTCAAAGTTCAGCAAATTGCCATTGACGCAAATTAAAATAAACCCTGGCTGAATGATTTGACACTCTGTTTGGAACCTTAACAAAATTGTAATTTTTAATCAAATGGTCTAGTATCTGCACAGATGTATGGAATACTGAAAGGGAGATAGTAACATTGTGTACACTCCATCTAGTGTAGGGGCTGGTATGTCATCAATACAGCAGTCGGTTTTTTTCTGTTTAAAAGCAAAATTCCTCATGATTCTTGTCCTTTTGGGTGTAACTATGGAAAAATAGTCTTGGAATTTTTTCAAACGTTTTTTAGGTGGTCAAATCCAAGATGCCGCCAAAATACACAAATCCAATTAAATTGGTATTCTGAACGCAATATGATGTCCAAATTGAACGACATGCACATATTTCAATACCAACGAGTTCAAAAACAACTAAAGTTCATCAATATGGCAATCAAATTAAACAAATCCAAGATGGCGTCCAAAATGGCCGCCAAAAAGCTATGTTATGATTATAAACGCTACACTAAGCGGCACTGGCACATTTTCACAAAATATCGTCGGCTGGGCGGGAAAAACCTCATCTGTGCATTGACCTTTAAAAGCAAAACCTCACGTAGTAAAAACGGTTACATGACAAAAACCTCATATGTAACAATTTTCCCGAGAGACAACACAAAAACTGAATAATGTGCTGTAAGCCATGCACTAGAAAGGTTCCATTCAAATAGACTTCGGTAATTAGTTCTCCAGATCTGACATAAAGTGCCATATGCTTTACTATCATATTTGGCATGAAATTCAGCTAGACCCCGATGTGACCAAAATGCACGATGAGGTTTTTAGCACTGGGGCCATTTTTAACATATGAAGGTTTTTCATTGACCTCTGGAGTTACATTTAGTTGTCCCCGCCCACGACTGAATAGAAATTTCTTCATTTGCTCTCAAAATGAGATGGTCTAGGCCATTGAAGAACAGAGTAATTATTTTATTTTTCATTTCTTAAACATCAAACAGCAAAAAATGTCATAAAAGTCCAGAAAAGAAATTTTAAAATGATGGGTGCAACCCACCATACTATTTCCGCAGGACTGTACACAATTACAACAAAACATACATTAAGGTAAACTGCATTTTAAATATCTGAATGCATTTATAATTAAACCACGTATTGCACTTAAACTGTTACATCTCTGGTTTTGTCATGGTTTGACGTAATCTGACTAGACTTGCACCATATTACCGCTGATCCACCCCCATTAATGACATATGACTTTGACCCCATCGGGTATCTAGTGGTCACAACAAGGGGGCAAAAAGTGGGATTTTCCTTGGAAACTGTATCCGCCTCCTAGCATTTAACATTTCATGGTAACGTGGACGCATGCATGTTAAGCGAGCGTCGGACCCTTCACAAAAGTTATGGTCGAGAGGTCAATCTGGGGGTCATAAGGGGGCCTTCCGGTCTTATGTGAAAAATCTTCAAAAAATCTTCAAAATAGATATCTGCTCTAATGCAAACATTGCATGGTCACATGGCTCATACCACGGAGCACTTAAGACCCTTCACAAACGCTGTCTCGGATGGGGGTCAAAAGTCATTAAGGGGGAACTTTCCGTCAAAAACGAAAATATTCAAATTTTGTCTCCAAAACCCAAAATAGTAAACAGTGACTTAACTTTCAGATTGCTTTCATTTACTACTTTGTGTATGCACTGTAATTTTTTGGGTTGGAGGTCAAAGGTCATTTAAGGTCTTTCCGGTTTTAAGATAAATCATTTTCAAGATTTTCTCTCCAGAACTAAGCATAGTAGAATTTTTTTTTATTTGCATTGGAACAATGCATTTTTTTTGTGTACAAACGATGTTTTTTTATACCGGGGATCAAAGGTCATTAATGGGGTCAAAATGGCAATTTTGCCAAAAATGTTAAAAATAAGACAAAGTGGATTTATCTCAGCCTATAGGACAGATAAAGCCCGTTATTACTACAGTGATGTAACATTAATATAGAAGAGGTCTATGATAGTCTCGGAAACCCCCCCGCGCCAAAGGTCCAAGGTCAAGGTCAATATCAAAATGTACAACAGCTCCGATTGAACTGAAATTTTACAGGAATAATCCTCGGATATCGTAAATAGATAAAACTTCATTTTGAACCCTATTCGGTGACCCAGGGTCCGTTATAGAGGGTGAAAGGTCAACCCTGACCTGCTTGGATTGAGTTTAAACTCAATCATATTGATTCCTGGAAAGTTTTAACACGTCAAATACATTTAAATGACATTTGTGACATATTGGTGAAAAGTTTACAGGGGTCAAAGGTCAAGTTCACCTCAATGTCATTAAGGTTATCACCATCCATTCCCCATACGGCCCGTCTTGTAAATTAGATCTGTCCCCTCTGTTCCCAGGTCTATTCTTTCTTTTCTTCTTTCTTCTCAACACTACAAATTGCTTCGTCTTGTTTTTTCATTGTTTGTACGTAGTCTGACCAACTTGCAGCCAAATGACCGCTGATCCCTCCCATTTATGACCATATGATTTTTGACCCTATCGGGTCATCTCGGGTCCGGGTCCAAAGGTGAGTCTTCCTTAAACGTATCTCCTCCTACAGTTTTTACCAATGCTGGTAACGTGACTCATGCATGTGACGCAGCTTTAGGACCCTTCCAAAGTGATTGGCGAGGGGGCATCTGGGGTCATTAAGGGGGCACTCCGGTCTTAAGTGAAAAATCTCAAAATCTTCAAAGTAGCTATCTGCTTCTATGGCAACATTGGCATGGTCCATGACTCCTACATCCGGAGCAGATGCTTTAAGACCCTTCCACAAACGCTGTGCTCGAAATGGGGTTCAAAGGTCATTAAGGGGGAACTTCCGTCAAAACCAAAAATATTCCAAAATATTCAAAAATTTTTATCTCAAAAACCAACATAGTACGGTGACTTAACTTGCAGATATGCTTTCATGTTCCCTGGTGTATGCAAGCTATTTTTATTTGGAGGTCAAAGGTCATTTAAGGTCATTTCCGGTTTTAAGTAATAATTTCAAGATTTTTAGCTACAAACTAAGCATAGTAGAATTTTTTTTTTTATTTGCATTGGAACAATGCATTTTGTTGTGTACACGAGGTTTTTTCATACTGTGGATCAAAGGTCATTAAGGGGGTCAAAAGGTCCAATTTATGCCAAAAACTTTTAAAAATAAGACCAAATTGGAATTTACTTAGCTAAGGGGAACAGATCAAGCCCGTTTATTACTACAGTGATTACATTAATAGTAAAGAGGTCTATGAAAGTCCTCGACCGTCCCAAAATGTCAAGGTCAAAGTCACCATTTACACCAAGCTCCGATTTAACTGAAATTTGACAGGAATAATCGGGATATCGTAAATACAGAAAGAATTACAAGTTGACCCATTCGTGACCCAGGGGTCACGTTATAGAGTTGCAAAGGTCCAAATCCCTGACATGCGTGGATTGAGTTGAAACTTCATAATATTGAATCCTTGTAAAGTTGTTAACACGTAAAAATACATTTCATGACATTTATGACATATTGGTGAAGGTACAAGGGGTCCAAAGGTCAAGTCACCTCAAGGGGTTCATTACGGGGCTCCACTCATCCATGTCCCAATACGGCCGTCTTGTAAATTAGTTTGTCGCCCCAATGTCCGTTTCTTCTTTACACCGTCGCAGGAACTCGACTGTGTTTTTTCTTCTGTACGGTTCTTGCCATTCGGGACTCGTATGGCTTTGTTTCTTTAATTTCTTTCTTTCTGTCAACTTCGGTTAAACTTCATTTGCTCTGGTCTGCCCCATACTTTCATCACATCCACATGTATGACAGGACTTCTCACACAAACATCAGTACCACGACCGCATGTGTGACCCGACCTGTTTGGGGTCCAAAGGCCCGTAAATGTCATAGGAAGCAAAAATGTTGCTTTCACTCAAAATGCTACTCCTCCTCCCCACAGATTTGTTATGCCATGGTACAGTGAACCAATGGATATGGAGCGGCTTGGGACCCTCCATCAAAGTTATGCTCAGCATGGTGATCAAACGTCATTCGGGCATTTCCGCCTGAGTTTAAATATCTTTAAAAATCATACTACAGGATGCAAGGGGGTAGACTGTGCTACTTCCACAGATGTATGTTATAAATTCCACACAAGTCGACGGATGGGTCATTCAGGGTCAAAGGTCAAATTTTCAAAAATGCTCCGATTGAGCTGTATTTGCTGAATATCCTTATGACATTCTAACATGTTAAATATTTTCGGGTCAAGGTCAAGGGTCAAAGATCAAATTTTAAACACTGCTGCTTCCGATTTAGCTGAAATTTTACTTGAAATGATCCTTATGACATTCTCAACATGTTGAAAATATTTTTGAGGTCAAGGTCATTAAGGTCAAGGTCAAAATTTCAAATGCTCCAATTGAGGCCTGAATTTATACTTAAATGATCGTTGCATTTAAATCATGTTAAAATATTTTAAAGGTCATAGGTTCAAAGGTCAAATTTTTCAAACTGCTCCGATTAGCTGAAATTTGAATGGAATGATCCGGAAAATTCAAACATGTTGAAAACATTTTCGAGTTCCAAGGTCATTAGAGGTCAAAGGTCCCTACCTCGACTGTGCTCGATCTGTCTCCAGATCTGTTCTTCTTCTTCTTTCTTTCTTTCTGTCAACCTGCTAATATCTCAGACATGGACATCCCAAATCACCCAAACTGGTCACAAGACAAGGCACTAATGCAGCGAACTTTTTTCACATGAACCCATTGGTGTCAATAGGTCACGATAGGGTCACATGGTCAACAACGTTAACCATGCAAAAAAACTAGAAGTACTCAATCTCCAAACAATGCTGTCATCTTGTAGGACGTGATCAACACTACAAAAAATTCAATTATGACTTTGGTCAGATGACACATGATGTAGAGGTCCAGAGTCCAATATACATCAAATACGTTCCACTTCAATCACTACTCCTCCTACAGATGTAAGCAACGTGATCATTGAGTCTGCTAGAATAGCTGAGCCCCTTATAAAGTAATGGGTCAAGATGTCAATATGGGGTCATCTGGGGGTCACAGAGGTCAAACATTTTACTGTGTGTAAAATTTAAATAAGGTCAAATAGAAAATCTCTCTGTTTAGCCATCTTATAGGATTGGATGAGCGGGTCAATACAAGTTCATAGACTGCATCACTTGAACCCCTGGTTTTAGAGGGGTTAAAGGGCAAATACTTCAATTAACGGTACACTCAAATCACCTACTCCCCTACAGATTAGCAACTGAATCGCGTGGTCATGCATATGAATTAGCTTGAGCCCCTTTACCAAAGTTATATGGGTCACGAGGTCAATATGGGTCAGCGGGGTCACAGAGTCAAACCTTTACTGTGTGTAAAATTTAAAACAGGTTCAAATAGAAAATCTTTTATCACCACCCTGTAGTACTTGATGATAGGTCAATAAAGTCAATTATGACCCCATCACATGACCCAACTGGTTTAGGGGTCCAAAGTCAAAATACATCAAATTACGTTATATTTCAATCACTACTCCTTTTACAGATTACACAGTATGGTCACGTGACTCATGTAGATGAGGAGCTTGACATCCCCCACAACAGTTAACTACTTAAGAAATTTGATCAAGTCAGTTGGTTCACGGGTCCAATACCTGATTTTCACTACAAATGCCTTCTTCTACAAGTTCCGTTCTGAGTATCCTCGACTGTGTTCAGATCGTAGACAGTTCTAGTTTCTTTCTTCTTCTCTGGCAACACTTCAATGCTTCTGGTTTTTGTCATGGTTTGACCTAGTCTGACCGGACTTTCACCATATGACCGCTGAGCCCTTCCATTTATGACATATGACTTTGACCCCTTTCGGGGTCATCTAGGGGTCACAAGTGTGATTTTCTTGAAACTGTATCTCCTCCTACAGTTTACATTGCATGGTAACGTGACTCATGCATGTGAAGCAGCTTAGGCCCCTTCACAAAGTTATGGGTCGAGAGGTCAATCTAGGGTCATTAAGGGGGCACTTCCGGTCTTAATGTGAACAATCTTCAAAAAATCTTCAAAAATAGCTATCTGCTCTATGCAACATTGCATGGTCACATGACTCATACATACGGAGCAGCCTAAGACCCTTCGCAAACGCTGTGCTCGGAATGGGGGTCAAAGGTCATTAAGGGGGAACTTCTAGTCAAAAACCAAAAATATTCCAAAATATTCAAAAATTTTTATCTCAAAAACCCAACATAGTACAATGACTTAACTTGCAGATATGCTTTCATGTTACCTGGTGTATGCAAGGTATTTTTATTTTGGAGGTCAAAGGTCATTTAAGGTCATTTCCGGTTTTAAGGTAAATAATTTCAAGAATTTTTATCTCCAGAACTAAGCATAGTAGAATTTTTCTATTTGCAATGGAACAATGCATTTTTGTTGTGTACACGAGGTTTTTTTTATACCGGGATCAAAGGTCATTAAGGGGGTCAAAAGGTCAATTTTGGCAAAAAATGTTAAAAATAAGACCAAAAATTGATTTATCTTAGCCTAAAGGGGACAGATAAAGCACCCGTTATTAAACAGTGGATTTTGTTGTAACATTAAGAGTAGAAGAGGGGGTCTTATGAGAGTCTCGACCCCAAAGGTTCAATCTCAAAGTTCAAGGTTCAATAAGGTCAAAATTTACAACAAGCTCCGATTGAACCTGAAACTGAAATTTGACAGGAATAATCATCGGGATATCGTTAAATAAAGAAGAATAAGAATTAAGTTGACCCTTTTATTCGTGACCAGGGGTGGTCACGTTGTTATGAGGTTGCAAAGGTCAAAGCCCTGACATGCTTGGATTGAGTGAAAACTCAATAATATTGATCCTTGTCAAAGTTGTAACACGTAAACCACATTTAATGAATTTGTGGACATATTGATGAAGTTAGTTACAGGGGTCAAAGGTCAAGTCACCTCAAAGGGGTTCACTTTAAGGGGATCACTATCCATCCCAATACGGCCCAGGTCTTGTAAATTAGATCTGCCCCCAGGTCTAGTTCTTTCATTCTTTCTTCTGGCACACTTCAAATGCTATGGTTTGTCATGGTTGACGTTTTAGACTCTGACCAGACTTGCACCATATGCCCGCTGAGCCATTCCCATTTAGACATATGGACTTTGACCCTATCGGGGTTCAATCTAGGGGTCACAGGGGGGAGTTCAAAAAGTGTGATTTTCTTGAAACTGTATCTCCCTTCCACAGTTTACATTGCTGGTACGTTTGATCATGCATGTGATGCAGCTTAGGACCCTTCACAAAATTTAGGGGTCGAGAGGTCAAGTTCACTCTGGGGTCATTAAGGGGGCACTTCCGGTCTTAATGTGAAAAATCTTAAAACAATCTTCAAAAAGCTATCTGCTCTATGCAACATTGCATGGTCACATGAATCATACAACGAAGCCGCTTAAGACCCTTCACAAACGCTGTGCTCGGAATGAGGGTCAAAGGTCATTAAGGGGGAACTTCCGGTCAAAAAACCAAAAATATTCCAAAATATTCAAACATTTTTATCTCAAACCCAAACATAGTAACAGTGAACTTAACTTACAGATAGCTTTCATGTACCGGGTATGCAAGGTTGTATTTTATTTTGGAGGGTCAGAGGTCCAGTTGTTAAGGCTCATTTCCGGTTTTTTTTTTAAGGTAAATAATTTCAAGAATTTTTAATTCCAAAACTCAGCATAGTATATTTTTTTTATTTGCATGGAACAATGCATTTTGCTGTTGTATACGAGGTTTTTTTTTTAACCGGGATCAAAGGTCATTTAAGGGGATCAAAAGGTCATTTTGCAACAAACACAAAAAAATGATTTAAAAATAAGACCAAATTGGATTTATCGTAGCCTAAAGAGGGGACAGATAAGATACGTTATTACTACAGTGATTGTTTTGTAACATTAATAGTAGAGAGGTCTATGATAGTTTCTACACCAAAGGTCTCAAAGTTCAAGGGTAAGGTCCGTCAAAAATTTACAAACAAGCTCCGATCCGATTGAACATGAAATTTGACAGGAATAATCATCGGGATATCGTTAATACAGAAAAACTTACAGTTGACCCGTATTCGGACCCAGTGGTCACGTTAAAGAGGTGCAAAGGTTCTCAAAATCCATGACATGATATGGATGAGTTGAACATGAAACTCATATATTGATCCTTGTAAAAGTGTTAACAGTAAAAAATATATTTAATGACATTTGTGAATGATTGGTGTCGAAGAGTATGAAGTTACAGGGGTCCAAAGGTCAAGTCCACCTCAAGGGGTTCATTTAGGGGATCACATCATTCCAATACGGCCCGTCTTGAAAATTAGATATGGCTCAGGTCGTTCTTTCTTTCTTCTTTCTTTCTTTCTTTCTTTCCTTCGTTTTTCTTTCTTTCTTTCTGTCAACATGCTAATATCTCGGACATGGAGATCCCATAAGAACGAAAAACACTAGTCACAAGGACAAGTACTTGCACAGAAACTGTTGACATTACCCGATTGGTGGCAAAGGTCACGATAGGGTACAGGGTCAACAACGTTAACCATGCAAAAAATCTAGAATTACCTTAAATTCTCAAAATAATACGTCATCTGGCTGACTTGATCAACACTACAAAAAAGTCAATCTGACTTCATTTCACTTGAACCATGGTTTAGGGGTCAAAGGTCAAAAATACTTCAATTACGTTACATTTCAAAACACGACTCTTCCTACAGATTAAGAACTGTCGTGTGCGCTAATGCAGCTGAATTAGTTGAGCCGCTTATAAAAAAGTTTAGGGGTTAAGAGGGCAATATGGGGTCATTTGGGGCGGTCACAGAGGTCAACATATTTAATGTGTGTAAAATGTAAAATAAGGTCAAATAGAAAATCTGTTTTAGGACCATCTTAGAGGACTTGATGAGCGGTCAATAAAAAGTCAATCATGAACTTCATCCAATTGACCATGGTTTAGGGTAAAAGGTCAAAATACTTCAAAAATTACGTTGACACTTCTCAATCAAGATTCCCTCCTACAGATTAAGCAACCTGAATGTGTGAGTAATGCATATGCATTAGCTTGAGCCCCTTTACAAAAGTTATGGGCAAGAGGTCAATATTGGGTCATCTGGGGTCACAGAGGTCAAAAAAATATTTTTAATGTGTGTAAAATTTAAACAGGTCAAATAGAAAATATTTGTATCCAACACTGTAGTACTGATGACGAGGTCAATAAAAGTCAATCATGTTCACCATCACATGACCCATGGTTCGGGGTCAAAGGTCAAAGACATCACAAATTACGTTTATACTCAAATCGGTACTCCTTACAGATTCATTGAGTATGATCACGGATCATGTATGTGATGCCAGCTTGACATCCCCAAAAAGTTACTTAAGAAATTTGGATCAAAGGTCATTTGGGTGAAGGGATGTAACAAGAAGATTGTCAATAAAAAGCTTCGTATAAAGTTCCGGTCAGAGTTAGTAACTCTCGACGTGTTTCCGATATGTAGACGATCAAGTTCTTTATTCTTCTTTATTGGCAAAGGCTAATATCTAAGACATGGAACATCACATAATAACCAAAAATGGTCACCAGGACAAGTACATACGTAGCAACTTTTGACATGACCCGATCGGTGTCAAAGGTGTTACGATAGGGTCACGGGGGTCAACAACATTAACCATGCAAAAAAATCTAGAAATTAGCTCAAAATCTCAAAACTAATGCGTCATCTTGTAGGACTTGATCAACACTACAAAAAAAGTCAATTTATCATTTTGTCATATTGGACACCTGATTTAGAGGTCTCAGAGGGTCCAAAATACATCCAAATACGTTACAACTTACTCCTTTTACAAATTACTGTATGATCACGTGACTCATTGTATGTGGTGAAGCTTGACATTCCCCAACAAAAGTTACTTAATGAAATTTTGATCAATGGTCATCTGGGGTCACTAGGGTACAATGACTTTACTGATCGTGTGAGGTCATTTCATATGGAATTAGCTTGCGCCCCTTTACAAAAAGTTATGGGTCAAGAGGCAATATGGGGTCATCTGGGGGTCACAGAGGTTCAAACATATTACTGTGTCTGTAAATGTAAAAACAAGGTCAAATGAAAATCTTTTTATCCCACCGGTAGACTGATGGAGAGGTCAATAAAAGTCAATCATGTCCCCATCACTTGACCCATAATTTAGGGGTCAAAGTTCAAAAATCCAAATTAAAAACAAAAAAACACGCGTTTTTAACCTAATTTTAAAAAAAAAAAAAAAAAAAAAAACACGTGACTCATGTATGTGATGAGATTGACTCCCCACAAAATGTTACTATGAACTTTTGATCAAAGGTTCATTTGGAGGTCCACAGGAGTCACAAGACCTGATTTTCAACTAAAAATGCTACTTCTACAAGTTCGTATGAGTCTAGACTGGGTTCAGATCTGTGACAGATCTAGTTTCTTTCTTTCTTGTACCTTGCTTCAAAATAATACTAGTGCCAAACGGCTGAGCCGATATTGACCAAAATTGTTCAGAGCACACTAACCCAAGTTACATCAGGGTTGTAAATATTGGAACCTTTGACCTTTGCTAGGGGTCATAGAGGTCAAAAACTAAAAAATCTTTTGAGGCCTACTTCTTCTAAAGATAAGGTGCACTACTGATGAAAATTCTGCATGAGCATCGTCTGTGGTCAGTGTATTACCAAACGTACACAGAAATTAATATCGGAACTCAAAATGGCGGCATTATATAATTAATATGCAAAAGTGCATATCTCAGAAAATCGCGAGACAACCTGGATAGGTGATGTTTGCCCAAAAGTTGCGGGAATCTTTAAAGCCTACTTGTCCTAAGAAACAAGCTATAGATTCCAATTTGTTCACAAGAATCCCTAGACCAAACATTTTCATATAGGATGTCCACAGATAAACGATCGGAGTTCATAAATTTCAAAATGCGCCGGCCATATTAATTAATTGCAAAATGCTATATGTTACATATCTCAAAAACGCTAAGACTTGGTAGTGATGTCTGTGCAAAAGTTGCGGATAGCTGTGAGACGAAATCCTTGACAGAATATTGGCTCAGGGTCAATCTGGGTAAGATATGCAAATGAGCTAATTAATATGGAAAAAAAACGCTATAAATCATTCAACAAAGTAGATATGTTTTGCTAATTTGTTCACAAGAACCACTAGAAAAAGCTCGATTACTTAGGGCACAATGGGGTCCAAAGTCAAAAGGGGTTCGGTCATCTAGGGGTAAATATAAAAGAAGCTTATTGCCCTATATAGCTATGCCAGCTTGTAGGCATCAATGAAACGTGAAAAAGGAGTCCACAGTGACACCACTCTGTGAGCCATCGTTAAGGTGTCAAGTCAAAGGTCAAAAATGAAATCGGGCATAGTACCCTGGAGTCGTCTGTTCTGGTCTATGTCAGTTGCACATAGGGTGTACACAAACTTTTGATCAGTGATCAGCAAGTGGTCATTCAGCCAAAGTGCCCTTAACATGACATTTAAACAGAGTACGCCTAGGTCAGCAAGTGATTCCATCCCCACGGATAGGTTCGTGCTCTTCGAGCACCATTTGCCTCTAGGTCTCCTTCTTCTTCTTATCCGTCTCCATACCATCGCCTTTTTGACTTTTCTGGGCAACGGCTGGTCTATATTTACAAATTGGTCAGAAGACAAGAACCAGGTCACCAGGGGTTGTCTGTGTACTCAGTTTGACCTTTTGACCTCTCGGGAGTCAATAGAGGTCAAAAACTAAAAATCTTTCGAAGCCTACTTCTACAGATTAAGTGCTCTAAGGCTGAAATTCTGCATGAGCATCGTTTTTGGTCAGTGTATACAGCTTTGCTACACAGAATAATATCGGAACCATTAACATTCAAATTGGCGGCATTACGCATACCCTAATTAATATGACAAAATGCTATATCTCAACAATCGATACAAAACCTGGATAGGTGATGTCAAAAGTTGCGGAAAATGTCGAGACGAATCATTGTTGTGACAGAATATTGACCCCAGGGGTGGTCACGTGTTAAGATATGCAAAATGAGCTAATTAATATGCAAAAACACTAATAAATCATCAACCCAAAGTAGATAGTTGTGTTCAAATGTGTTCACAAGAACCACGGGAGAAAAAGCTCTATTACTTAGGTACACAATATGGGGTCAAAGGTCAAAAATGGGGTGATCTGGGGTCAAGATAAAAAGAAGCTTAATTGATCTATCTAGCTATGCCATCTTGTAGGCACCAATTAAAGTGAAAAGATTCTGTTTACAGATTGAACCAGTCCAGAGTACCTCCGGCCGGAACTTGTAGAAAGTAGCATTTTTAGTTGAAAATCAGGTCTTGGGCTCCTGTGACCCAAATGACCTGTGATCAAAATTAAGTAAGTAACTTATGTAGGGAATGTCAAAATACACACATACATGAGTCCACGTGATCAAATTATGATCTGTAGAAGGAGTAGTGAATTGAAGTGTAACGAATTTGAACGTATTTGACCTTTGACCCTAAACCATGGGTCAGGTGATGAGGTCACATTGACTTTTATTGACCTCTCATCAAGTACTACAGGATGGGCTCAAAAGATTTTCTATTTGACTTTGTTTAAATTTACACACAGTAAAGTACTTTGACCTTAGTGACCGCATATGACCTTGATCAAAATGTCATTAGTAACTTTTGTGGGTGTCAAGTGCACCCACTACATGAGTCCCGTGATCATACTATGTAAATTGTAAAAGGAGTAGTAGTGATTTGAAGGTAACGTAATGATGTTTTGACTTTGACCCTAAACCATGGGCCAGGTGATGGGGTCATATTTGCTTTATTGCCCTCTTCAATCCAGGTTACTACAGGATGGGATATAAAAATATTTTCTTTTGACCTTGTTTTATTTTACACAAGTAAAAGGGAGTTTGACCTTAGTGACCCTACGTGACCTTTGATCAAAAATGTCATTAAGTAAAATTTGTGGGGGATGTCAAGCGTCACATTACATGAGTCAAGTATATACGATGTAATCTGTAAAAGGATAGTGATTTGAAGTGTACGTAATTTGATGTATTTGGACCTTTGACCCCTAAACCATGGGGTCATGCGAGGGGTTCATAATTGACTTTTATTGACCCTCTCAAAAGTACTACAGGGATGCGGATAAAAATAGTTTCTATTTGACATTGTTTTAAATTTTACACACAGTAAAGGGCCATTGAACTTAGTGACCCTAGATGACACCTGTTGATCAAAATGTCATTAGTAACTTTTGTTGGGGATGTCAAGCTGCACCACATACAGTGTGAGTCAATAAAAACCCCTACATTCAAGGAAAGATTTTTTTCAATGTTCTAAAAAGCTATTTTGCTTGAATGTTTGCTTTGGTTGTTTACAGGGATAACAGGCTATCAGAAGATTTGTATTGGTGTTTTGTTTTTCTTTTTTTTTTGTTTTAGTCTTTCGGATTCTTGGGTTCAGAAACTATGTCAATTTTGCGGGAGATGACCTAAAAATTTCTGTTTGGCCGATTTTAGCCATTAAATGCAGAGAGAACGAGACACCGAAGTATACCAAAACATATATAGAAAAGCAATTCACACATGCATTTTTAGATGGTATCGATTTCTTCTCGACAAAAAATATCAGTTTGAAGATAAAACGTCATGTGTAACATATTATAAGTAAAATATCTTCAAAACAAATTAAATTACTGTTCAATCATAAAGAGTCAGTTATGGAAAATCACTCCATATCAATGTCTTCTCTGTTATGAACATAATGAAAACTGCTCAGAGATATTTGTTTTACACCTCTAAGGTAAATATTTCACCAAAGAAAGTATACTCAGAGTCATAAATTGCCGAAAAGAACTAAAGCTGAAGTTTCTGTAACTACAATTGGAATTCAAACTTAAAAATCAATATAGCCTTTTTTTTGCAAGCGGAAAATACAAAACCTTCTATGGTTCACTTTTGCTCCAAGGTTCGTTGTAGGTTAAAAACCATGAAATCTGCTGAACCAAAGTAAACTTGTGGTCTTACAACAGCTATCTTGACTTTATATTTGGGAAATTGAAACATTTTGCACTCAGCATTTTCTTTTGTAATCTAAAGGCGATTATTTTATTAATCCTTCAATTATTCTCCACCTTTATTGTTGACAATAATGTGGTGTTAAATGTTTTACTCCAATCACTGTTGAAGACCAATGTTACTCTATGTAAACGCTGCATCTTTGTTTGGCTCAAAATCGGCCAGACAGGATTTTTAAGTCTCTCAGCCAAAATAGGCATAAAATTCTTCCTCAAAAGCCAAAATGACACCAAATAACGTTTTCTGACAGACTGTTTTATCCCATTTATAACCAAAGGCAAACATTTGCGCCACAACTAATTTTAACTATTTTAATTATTTTTATCTGAATGTATGGTTTTTTTTGGACTCACACTGCCACATTACATGAGTCACGTGATCTTACTATGTAATCTGTAAAGGAGTATTGATTTGAAGTGTAACGTAATTTGATTGTATTTTGACTCTGACTCTAATAATGCATGTGTCATATGACAAAGTCATAATTGACTTTTTCGTAGTGTGATCAAGTCCTACAAGATGACAGCATTAACTTTGAGATTTGAGCTAATCTAGATTTTTTTTGCATGGTTAACGTTGTTGACCCGTGTGACCCCTATCTGAACCTTTGACACCAATCAGGTCATGTCAAAAAGTTTCTGTGCATTTGTACTGTCCTTGTAGGACCAGTTTTGGTTATTATGGGAGGTTCATGTCTGAGATATTAGCATGTTGACAGAAAGAAAGAAGAAAGAAGAGAAGAAAGAAAGAAAGAAAGAAGAAAGAAAGAAGAACCGTACAGAAGAAAGACACAGTCGAGTTCCTCGAATGTGTAAAAAAAGAGTCCACAGTGCCCCGCTCTGTGACCCATCGGTTAGTAAGGGGGTCAAAGTCAAATGACAACTCGGGATAGTTCCTGGAAGCCGGTCTCGTTAGCCGCCATCTTGGCTTGAAGGTCGAAAAACGAAGGTAATAGACAAGAGCTCACGTGGTGTTGCTTCATTTATATTTTCATTTCAAAAATTCCTGATGCATATCATAATTATACATTAGGTATTATGAAGAATCGCCAGTTTGGGCTATTGTAGACTAGGTGCTTATACGCAATTGTCCATTTTTTGTCATTGTCATCTTGGGTTGAAAATGTAAAAAAGCACAAATGGTAGTTTTCAAAGTGGTCAAAATTATATTAATTGAAATTTTTATTAATAAATTTCGAATTAGATTTTTGTATTCCAATTTCCTTGTGTATAACCATAAGAAAGTTAATAGGTGTATGCAAAATCACCCTATTAAGCAATTGAAGTGCTTACAAAAGCTATTATATTAGCCACCATTTGTGGATTTGAAGTATTTTTTCTAACCATAAATGGTATGAGTTCATTTGGTCCACCCAAAAGTATAAATATATTATTTACCTACAATTATTATCCAAATATTGTTATTTTTCTTTCCAACTTTATGTACTTGTCTAGAGTCTCTTTTTTTTTTTTGCGCGTTAAAAAGAGGAAAATCAAACAAAACCCAAAAAATATCAACAAAAAACCCCAAAAAAAGTTTGTTTCTTCCCTGGGGGGGCCGTGGGTACATCATAACATATGTACAACATACAATATCTTAAGCTAACAGTTAAAGGAATAATACATGCTGCAAAGCAAACTAATATGACAACACTCAAAACATGAAACAAAAGACCAAAAAACCCAAAATTAAAAAAAGCAATTTTAACAAGAAAACTTTTGATTGTCTTCTTGAATACTTCAAAGTTGACACCGACTGCTTAATATTCTCATCAAAAGTTGTTCCAATATATTGCACTCGAAGGAAAATACTACGTTTTTGTTTTAGTTGTTTAGGTAGAGGAAGGAATGGAAAATTATTGTTACGACATGGATCTATGTGAAAAAAAAAAACATACACAATTGTATATTATCAGTGCTTACGGTTTTGCCCAGCCAATCTTTGGATTTCAACACAGAAATGTTTTGGATTTTATTTTCTTCTCGTCGGAGGTAGTAGATTAAAGTAAGTTCAGCCCCCCAAACAAATGGTGTGATTTTTAATAACTATTGGCTCTGCACATCTGGGTGGATTTGTGGAAGGATGTTAACAAAAAGAACTTGGATATTGTTTAATTGTGTGCATTGCCATATTGATTGACTTTAGCTGTTTCTTTGAACTCTTTGGTATCGGAAAAAATATGGGGTAGTTTGTCGTCAATGTTGAGGACACCTCATTACTGCGTTTCAGAATACTCTAATTCTAATGGAATTTATGTATTTTGGCGGGCCATCTTGCGAATTTGGGGACACCTCGTGAAAAATCCGTTTTGAAAAAAAATTTCCAAGATTATTTTTCCAGACATGTACACCCCAGAAAACACAATGTGAATCAAAGAGAGGCAAAATAATTTTGCTTTTAACAGAAAAAAAAACACACGGACATTACCATTGTAGCCTAAACGACACTAATCAAGAGTCTTTGACCAGGGATTCTTGACCATCTTTTTATTTAGAGAAATTTAAAGATTTGGTGCTTTTTGGCCCCCACAACACAATGTGTTGTGTGGGCTTATGTTATATTGCAGATGGGCGGGTGGATGGGCTGCAAATGCATTAATCCATTGTGTAATTTTCGGACAGGTTGTGAATGTTAATGAGATCATTTACATATTTCGAAGAAAATTCATTAATCCCCTCTTCAGACTATACCGATTAGTCAATGAACTTCTAATATGGCACAGTGATAGAACACGTCAAGGCCATATGTTGTATACTTTTGGGACAGATTATGAATATTAATGAGCTCATTTGCATATTTTCAGTAAAATGTGATTAAACCACAGTTGTGGGTGGGGGGCATCTGAATTATGCACCGCATAATTCTTGTTGAGCAATAGGCATTTGGAAGGAATAGGAACGGTCACAGTTCATGAGCGTTGCTTTGACGAAGAACACCGAGCATAGCGAAGTGAGTGTTGCTTCACATGTACACTTAAAGGTGGGTGACCCGATCAACAACCTCGACCCACACTTTACTGCATCAAAGTGGAGATTTTGGTGTCAGAAGAAAGTTCATATATTTCTCATTACCCCAGTGAAATTTTAGGCCCAGGAAATGTTAAAAACGTCTCACAAGTGTGGTATACCACATTATTAACGCACACTGTCTATGGGCCAATTTAGTAAACATTTTTTTACTATTCAAACGGCTGGATCGATTTAACTCAAATTTTGTAATCGGATGTTTTTGGTGATATGCTTCCATGTGAAGTTATAAAACATCATGAAAATTTGAATCATGATTGGGTCACCCGACTTTAAGTACACTAGCTTGCTTGTAGACAATGGATTTTCTATATTTGAATTCAACAGTTGATTAATATACATAGGAAACCAATTACCTGAATGTTCCTCATATAAATAGCACATGCAACTCAGATTGAAATTGGATACATAAATTTATAAAATGTCAAAAAAGCAACACTACCTACACCCTGGTCTTTCTTATTTCTGCACGAAAAGGAGTGCAAAATATCACTTGATAATTGGAGCAAATCTTTTTTCAACAAGAAAAGCAGGTTTAGGTATAGGCTTAAAACGACAGAACAAAACCTAAATATTAAAAAAATAACTATAATAACTAAACATTTTTAATATTTCGCAGACGAGGGTTCGAGAAATACCAGCGCCCCTCTCCCGACCTATAGCCATCGAACGCGCCAAGCCGATGGTCCTTCGGCATTAGATCAATCGTGTGCTGAAAAGATAACGCAATGTCAAACTAGCTCATCACATTGAGAGATCACATTTAGCCAATTAGCCCGGGGACACTTGTATTCAAAGTTGGATATGATGAACATGGACTTATAAAATGCACCCTAAACACGTATTAGAAAAGAGGGCAAAAGGAAAGTGACGTTTTAGCTCACGGGGAAATCAGACGGAGATTGATTGGTTTTGTGTTAGTGGGTAAGGAGAAGAGAATATTTCTGAAGAATGTTAAGGTGATTCCAAGGGAATTACAACCCAGGTTGGTGGTTGCGGATGTGGACAAAAGGAAGGTGAAAAGGGTGGTGCGAAAGGTTGTGCCGGAGAGGAGGAAGCTGAAAGAAGACGAGACAAGAAAGAATTTTGAGACGAGAGTTGGGAAGCTTGTGGGGACTGATGTGTCAGGTTTTTGGTGGTGCTTTAAAGAAGGGGTGTTACAGGCATGTGATTAAGTGTGTGCTGGAATGAGGAAGTGAAGGAAGTGATAAGTGATAGTGGGAAATGAAGGATGCATCGTGAAAATGTGAGAGAAAAAAAACGGTACGGAAGAGAATAAAGAGAGGTATAAGAGGTTGAAAAAGAAACTGAGCCAAAGAAAGTGGTTGAGGGGGTAGGAGGAGGCTGAAGAAGGGGCTGGAGTGAGCTGAGAGAGCAATCAAAGAAGGTGTTTAAGATAGTGAAGGCATTGAAATAGATGGAAGAGATGTCGAAGGGGAAGATGTATAGAGGAAGTGATAGAAAGTTGAATTTCAGTGACAGAGATAGAGGTAGTATGTAAAAATGATATTGAGGAAAAATCATGAATGAGGAGAATGAGTGCGATGAGAAGGTAGAGGCTGATGCCGTGGAAGGGCCCATGGCCAGAGGGGTCAGTCTGAGAGAAGTGATGAAGGCAGTCAGAGAAATGAAAACAGGAAAAGGTTGCTGAAACCATCGGAGGTGAGTGTTGTTAGATGTTATTTGCGAGTGGAGGAGAGATAGAGATGCTGTATATTAAGAGTTATAGGAGATCGGTGATGATGTATGCGAGGGAGACATGGTGTTGAGCGAAAATGCGATGGGAATTTTTTGAGAAGGACAGGTGAGAGCAATGATGAGAGCGATGCGTTGGCGTGAAGTTGATGGATATGAAGAAACTTTATGAGGAATGATTGCAGCTGTTGGGTGGGGGTTTTGAAGAAGCAGTTGACCGTTGGAGAAGAAGGCTATGGGTGTACGATGGTTATGGGCATGTGCTGAGGAAGGGTTAACGAGCATGTTTAAGAAGGGCTTTTGAGGTCAAGCTGGACGGTTTGAGGAGGATGGAAAAGCCAAAGAGGACACGGACGGAAAAGAAGCAAGTTGAGGAGGAGGGTAGTGGTATATTAGCTCCATTTTTTTTGATTAATAAAACATTTTAAAAACATATTTCTCAATTTATTGAGAAAAGATTTCTCACAGGAAAGTATGTTGTTTTACTATAAAAGGAGAAAGGTGAATATCCCTAATTTGTTTTTGCTAGGTTGCAGCTGTTAGAATTTCAACAAGGGGAAGTGTGGGAATTCCCCAAGATGTAACTTAGTACTGAGCACTTGTTGATCTTAAAGATCAAAACATTGCATGACCTGGGGGATGCCCCCATAGCGTTATATATGGAAAGTGATTTGATGCAGATGAGGTAATTTTTGTGAATCTGATTTGACAGTGTCTAGGTTATTTTATTATGCAGATAATGTTGTAATAACCTATTTTTAGATTAGGAATACTAGTATGAAATATTGGTTATATATTAAGGAGAACTTTTGGCCAAAGATTCTCAGCAGTTGTAATCAGATATACAGTATGTTTATAGCTAGTTTATCTACATAATGGTAGATTTATGCTCCACACAGTGCCAGGATTATTATATTTTCAATTCCAATTGAGCAAGTGCTGTAATTATGCCACTGTCGTCTTTGAGCCGAAAGTGCTGGGAATCAAAATAGGCTTCCAATTGTGGACATATAGCAATCGTGGTGATTATCTTGGACTGATATATGTGGAATATTAGTGTCGTCGAGGGACTATGTAACCTTGTCGTTTGGAACTGCTGGACAAAGATCACCTTCAGACTGAGAAGATTCCCTTGGAATTAATACCTGAGGAAGTTTATATGTTGTAGTTTGCATGTTGTCATTTGGAGTCTTCGCTTGAGGACATATCGTGAACTTCAACGCTACATGTGGACATTCAGTTAAAATCTGTTGTATTATAATAAAATTTAGATACTTGTGACACAGGCTCATTTATTTATTCAGGTCATATTTGAACCTTGAGTACGAGAGTCATAACAGGAATTGGCGGCTCGTCCTGGGGAATTAATTGAGATAAATTTGCGCTTATTGTTCAGAATGTACACACTAAAAAGTGTTATATATTGTAACATTGCACATTTTACACACCAAAATGTGTGTGTCTGTATTACATGTACTACCATTGTTACTGTGAATCAAAAAAAAATTGTTGCAAGGGTTGCATATGAATGGACCTGAATAAAATCACTGATGAATCATGAGTTGTTGTCTGTTTTAATAAAGCACCATCTAATATCCTTCCAAATGTTGAAAAAATTATAAGGAAGAACACGACTAAAATAAAATAAGCAGAATGACTATTTTGTAAGCACAATCTTTTCCCCATTCCAATGGGGGATTTACAAAGTTAAGCAAGAATGCTGTTAATGTACGATTTATACGGGGCACTAGATTCATGAAAGTAATGATGACCCAGTCCCATTTTGTTTAATTGATATAAAAAAAATAAAAAAAATAAAAATCTTAAAAAAGAATTTAATGTTCACACAAATCTCACACCAATTAATCTTGATGTGTAACTGAAAGGGTTGGCAACACTACTATTGTATCCAGGTATAGAGACAAGCTATGTCAATAGGAACTTAACTCTTTGCAAATTCCTAAACAATGCGAAGATCTTGTTTTTCTGCTCTGCAACAGGTGAATTGTGTTTGATTAGTAATATCAGTTGGTAACATTGTATAAATAATTCATTGATTAATCCGTAGTTGAAATAATCACGAAAATATAGCATTACGTGACCAAGCATCATTGATATTGATATTGTAATACATTTCTCACAACACAAGTTTAATGGTGTAAATTCCATAGGAATGGGGAAAAAAAAAGGGGTGTCGGTTACAAAATTGGTGAATCTGGCTTATTTTAATCGATTTCGATTCATTTTTCAAAAAAATTTGAAGGATATGAGAGTGTTTTATACAAAACAACAAACAAATCTAGATTATAGTGATGCTTTATTACGGTCAAGATCATCTTAATCCTTGCAAATTTTTTTGATTCACGTAGTAGTTTGGTTCAAGTTAGTATATTGTGTGTGGAGTACAATCACAATGGAGTTTGATCCAGAAGTGTTCATAGGGCAAAAAAAAAATAACTTGGGAGACGTTTGATAGCTGAGAAAAGCCTGACGTTAATGAAACGAGCGCAAAGCATTTAGGGACTTGAGGCAAAACATGCTACGAGAAAGCAAGTCATCAAAACTAATGTGATTGAAAAGTTTGTCCAGGAAGATGTTTGGGAGAGTTCATATTCTGGATATGATAGAAGAGGTTCAGGAACAGGGCACAAGTGATGCCGTCAAATTGAAAGAGCTTTGGACTTAAAAGAAAAAGGAAAGCAAAATGCAAAATGAAGGGAAAAATTAGAAATGGAACAAAAACAAAGGAATGGAAATGCAGCAAAAAGAAAAAGAGAAGCAAATTGAGTTAGAAAAAGAAACAGCAAAC
>JAMKCH010060853.1:0-28689 GCA_023653785.1 Ophioderma brevispina
CATACATGTAATGGAATAGGGCCAAAATGGCAAAATTTAGGGCACAAGGCAAATGGTAGGGGCAATTTTGCCCTCCCAAGCGTGCACCTTCGGCTATTTGCGCCCTGTTAGGGGCGGGGGTTCAATGGGACCCTCACTAATTAACTCATTAACGGCTTGGCCGATTTTAATTTTTTTGAGTATCAAAAGAAGCGCATTTAAAAGTCAGACAATTACAAAAAATTTTGGCACAAAAATCCCACGTGAAGTGCCAGCGTGCTCCAAAATAACAAGTCATGACCCCTTGGGGCATGATAATTCTCCCATGAGCAAGTGTGTATTTTGTGGTTTTGGAAGTGTTATTAGGGCTAATAGTAAAGTTTAACTGTTAGGAATTCCAAAATTGAACCACGGGAATGGGGCCGCATACTTTGGCAGTACAGCAACTGGTAGGACAGACAATGTCAAGGCCGTGGAACAACAGAATCTGTTATGACAAAATCCCCTTTCCTGGTTAAAGGCCAGCGGGGGGGGGGATTGAGGGATTTTCCATTTTTGCCTCAAATTATACAAATAGTTAATGAACTGTAATTGCTTTCAAAATCTAATCACGACAAGACCATCTTGTCCTCAGCACTAGGCTAGCCCATACACAACTTGACAACTGTACAGTATTGAAAACGTTTAACCAAAATGGCACACACCTACATACACAATCAGGCGCGCCGAGCGTAGCCAGCCCGGTGGTTCCAAGGGGCAATTTCCCAGTAGATTTGCAACAAATGTCCCGTTCACAAACAAAAATTTCCCTGTCGCAATCTGAAAAAGGGGATGATTTTAAAGCAATGATATTAGCACATTTTTAAGAGCGCCCCCAATTTTCAAAAAATAATAATAATAATTTCAACGGCTGCTGGAAACCGGCCTTCCAATGTGACATAGCCGAGAAATAGGCGCCATGTAGGTGTCTACGGCTCATCCATAATTGTTTTATGGTCAGGCAAGTCAAGTTAAAGTTATCTTCTCGAGGTGGCACTTTTCCATGGAACGACATAAACGTAGCTTTAGCTCTGCCGTTAAGTCCAATCGGGTATCCCAATTCAATTACAAAATCGCTTATTTTATGATAAATACGCATTTCGGTCCGCAGGTATAGTGTCCTAGACAATTACCAAGTAACGTGCCAAAATATCAGTTTTGAAATGGGGGGCTCTCAAAATGTGCAATAATTGCAGGGGGGCAGGACACCAAAGTTAATGCACTAAAGTTGGGGACGGGTTATTTTGGGTGCCTGTAGAAACATAGGAAATATCCGCTAAAATTTGTTTTTTTGGGGTGACCATTTCTTTTAAACCAGATATCGCCCAGTGGTGAAAATTGGCACAGAGAAAGTAGAGGTAATTAAAGGAGGATTTATGGCGCTCACCAGGTGAGGACCAACTAGATTTTTAGTAAAAAATGTCCCTGTATTTGAAATTTAGCGAGTTTTCCAAAAATCCCTCTAACTGAAAAGCAATTAAAAATTCGCCGTTGCCTACTCTCCTTCTACTACATGCTTACAACACAGGCGAACACAGTCAAACAAAGTACGAGCAATACGTATCGTTGGTATTTCAGCGGTATCAGAGACTGGTTAATGGGTTAATTTCCCAATTTGAGAACGGCCTATTTGTGGGATCAAGAGTTCATGCACAGCATGACACAGTTGTTTCGTGGGCATGGATGTAGAGAATTCGATTCAAAGGTTCGCCAATTCCCGGCCAGAGCACCCAAAGCAATGTTTTTAAATTTGATCAAGAAAAAACTTGAAAATTCTCGATACTTGTAAAATGATAGTAATAAATATAGCTGACAGCGGCGACTGATTGTTGTGTGTGTGTGTATGGAAGCATTGACTGAGGCTCGCCGGATCCGTACGATATCCATGTTATTTGCGTTGTAGGATAACACGGGCAATGTAATTTAGTAGTAGTAATTTCAAGTGTGGTTTAAATCTTAGCTATGAAAGTTCCATTTCGCCTAAGCACGTAAAAATCATTGTCACATTGAGTTGCAATGCGTGGCAGGGCGTGTGTGTGTGTACAAGACCCCAGTCAGTGACAGTGTAGTCTGCCTTTGCTTAGCAATGCCATGATAATAGTTGTAACATGGCATCTGACATGTCAATGCATCTCTGCTATGTTTGTAATTAGTATTTATGTTCTAACACGTGCGTCACTGTCCCTGACATATTTGTGGGTACTTGGGCAGTAATTTCTGTATGCTCATAAAGGGGCTGCACGATATCCAAAAATCATCGGGGGCCGTACAACGCATGCGAAAGTCAGGTAGATGTGTGGGGTGCTCCGGTCGTCTCAGCCCCGGTACTAATCGAAATACGTCCCACCCCCCCTGAATAATTGCATTTTTTAACATGATATTACAGGTTTTTTTCCCGATTCCCCTCAGATAATGTGCAACCCTGCAAGATTTTTTCAGATGGGGCACTCTGCCCCCCCCCCTTTCCCCCACAGGGCTATGACACGTGCACAATACAGTTGAAGAGATAGATTGCTACTTAAAATCCTATCACATTCAACTACATTGTGTATGTGGGTTAAGAGTATTTTCAAACCAGAGAACAACGTGTGGTAAAGGGCAGCAGCATATATTAGAGGATTGCAGATTAATTGATGACTAGTTGACTAACTGTCAGAATTATGCTGTCCTTTTGCTGGCAATAAAGTAATAAGAACTTAATGAATCTATTACTGTACATACCAGGAATTCCAGCCAATAATCAATGTATTGTTAATCTACTTGTGGTTATGTATCACCTGAAGGACCCATGTACCTTGAATTGCATTCACTCCAAGGAAAGCAACATTTCCGACTGACCAGTTGAACTGCCAACTCCAATCAAGTTAAAATGCACAGCATCAGATCTAAATCGATGAATGTGGTATTTATAACATGGTATTTGCAGAAAATACATTTTTGTTCGAGCAGGCCCAGAACTGGGGGGGGGGGGGGGGTGAAGAATGGCAGATTTCCCCCTAATTCCATAAAGCCCCAAAACCTCTAAACAGTGGCCCAAAATAGATCTTGTGAGCAGAGCGAGTCAATATTAGGGTTTTTATGCTTGTTGTCAAAAATAAAGAATAAAATTGTTTTTAACAAAGTCCACTTTGCCAAAATCGCCCTCGGAGGGAGGGCAAATGTGGAGAAAAGTCACCTTTAATTTGCCCCTCCCAAAAAAAGTCCTGTAATGGGATTGCATTTGTGTTGATTGTTATTGTGTCGCTTTTGAACGAAAGTCATGGAGGGCACATAATAGTCCAAATTCTGGGTGGGTCCGTCCATATGGACTCGGTTAACCTTTTTGGGGCCGTGCCAGCTATAGCTGGCAAGACCACTTAGCATCAGTTGTGCGGGTGTATTTTTTTTTTGTGTGTTGTGTCGTTGTGAATGTGGTGTGTGTCAAATTTTTCTCTCCCCTGTGTCTCAAAAAATTGTAAGTTTTTTTTTTAAATTACCTCAATTGAAAAGTTTAACTTCAATTGCGACAAAACTTGTGTCATAGCGTGCACCAATGGGATCCCTCATATGTTGATGAGGTACAAAGGTCAATGTTGAAAGGGTCAAGGTCATGTGAGATCACAGGTTGAAAAGGGTTAAAAATGTAAATTGATCTAAAGTGAAAACTTGAAGTTCAATTGGAACCAAACCTTTTGTATAGGTGCACCAGGCGAGCCATCTATGTGATGAGAATCAAAGGGCACATTGGCAGGGTCAAAGGTTACATGGGGCGGCCCACAGCTTATATTCTAAAAGAATATAATTTTAAAAAAAAAAAAAAAAAAAAAGCGAAATTTTTTAAAAAATGCTTCGGGAGGTAAACGATATACCCCGATGTACTTCAACCTTGATGGAGTATAGGTGATGGTGCCGCAATATATGTGTAAGTTTTGGCTGCCTATTTGCATATTCATGAATTTTAATAGCTTATTTGCATTTATTTTTTAAGACTCTAGGTTAACTTTTTTTTTTAAATGCTTGGAGGCTAAATTTTATGCATCCAGATTTACTTCAAACTTGATCGGATGATAGAGTGAGGTTGGTGACGCAGTATTATGTGTAGCTTTTTGGCTGCAGTTTGCATAATTAATGAATTTTAATTAGATTATTGATATTTTTTGAAATGCTCTGCTGGGTAAACGCTAATCCCGATTTCAACACTTGGTAAGGTGATAAAGTGAGATGCCAAAATAGTATGTGTAGCTTTGTGGTAGGCCATATTTGCATATTCATGAATATTAATTAGCTTATTTGGCAGTCAAAATGAAAACCCTTTCCCGGCAAGGCTGTGGGGCCATTATCTGGAGTTCTCAGGCCATATAATAATGAACTTGGTGGAAGGAAGAGGTTAAAGAGTTTCTCGACCTGATTTGTTGTGGGAAGATTTCGGGCGAATTATATAGACGGGAGATACCAGCAATTTAATCCTGATTTTTTCCCCCAGGGCTTGTTATGATATTTGTATAGGGCATTACTTGGGCAATCTGAAAAAGCGAAGTCTTTTAGTATTAGTGTCGCGAGCGTGGAGCGGGACAATTCATGAGGTCAAAGACCTCTAAATTGGCAGTTCTTCAGCCTATATAGCTATTTTAGCGCTAGGATCCCCACATAATAAGAGTGTAAACATAACAAAACTGGGTTCATTTTAAAAGAGACTAAAAATTATCTATTCAATGATATAAATATGCGCTCATTAATTGAAAGCAGCAGCAGTAGCTAGTTTAGGCCAAAAGTGTGATTTGTTAATTTTTTGGCAAATTGTTGCCTTACCGGCCTCTGAATATGAAGGAAAATTTGGCCAGGAAGCTATAAATAGTTTTCAGTCATATTTTCCCAAATTTGAACCCTTATCTAATGCTACTTACACCTGAGAAGAAAAGTGTTCCATTCTTATCGTTGTCATATGGTATTTAACGTTGACCAAATCAATTTGTATTTTAAACGTGCTACTTGTGGCCTGTTGCCCCGGACAACAATAAATTGATATTATATCACCCTTCGAAAAAAAAAAAGTTGTAAATTGTCATTCAGGTTAATAATTATGGAATATGGTTCTTATAAATGAATATTAAAATGGTTCTTCGGGCAACCCACTAAGAACCTTTTGTGGGGTCACATAGGACCTTAAACGGGTGTCTGCAACATGGTTCTAAAATTTTGAGGGAAGGATAAGCTGATGAATACCCTTCTGAAGACATTTGGTTTCTAAGAAGACCATTAAAATGGGAAGAAAGTTAAGAAAATTCTATGAAAGTCTCCAAGAAACAACCCTTGCAAAAAACCTATTAACGGTTTCAAATGGACAAAAATGGTTATGAAAGGTGTCTAAGACAGTCTGGTTTAATTCAACCATTAAGAGCTTCTAGAGGGCCAAAAGTTTTTTTGTGTATTAACAACATAGGGTTTCACTAATTTATCCTGGGTGCAAGAATTGCTGATGAAAATGACGTACATTTCACATCAGCAAGGTTGCCATACATTGAGCAGAAAAGTCTTCTCTGATTAGCGACCCAGCAAGGCGAGAGCTGTGCAATTTGTAGATTTTCACACCTCTAATTGAATTGTTAAAATAGTGACCACTGTGACCCCACCCCCACCCCCCCAACCCAAAAAAATAGTTCGATTGCCCAAAATGATTGCATTTCAGTACTGTCGGTTCAGTTAACTTAGATGATACGGTTTTTTTTTTTTTTGTCTACGACTGAACTTTGTTCGGCACAGAGACTTAGTAATCACACTTTCTGTCTGTCTGTCTGGTCCGTATGTCGTCTGTCCGATGTTGCTGTCTGTCTGTAAAGTAGGTCGGTTGTCTGTCTGGCTGTCATGCTGTTGCTGCTCGCCGTCCGTTGTTCACATGCTTGGTCGATTTATCTGGAGAGTTCCGTAAGGGCTACGATGGTTTGTAAATTGGTGGATGGGAAAGGAGCGGGTCCATGAGGTTCTCGACTTGATAGATTTTTGGGCGTTTAAAAGATTGCTAATTACGTATCTAATTTGAATAATTTCGAAAATTTTCCCGCAAGGCCTTGGTACAAGTTTTCCGGAGTCCGTAAGGCGTAGAATGATGTACCTTGGTGGAAAGGGAGAGCGGGATGGAGAGTTCTCGAACTGCTTAGATTTCGGGCGTATTTTTGAAGGGCAACTATATTAAGTATGCAAATGAGCTAATTAATATGCACCAATCAAGCGTAATTGCTATACTTTTTAAACGGTTACATGGAATACACAAATTTCCTTCAATGCATGAAAAGCCCTACCATGGTGCCGCATCTTTAGCAATTTGAAAGGTGTGTGTGATATATGCGACGCTCTTTAGGTATGCCAATGAGCTATAATTAAATATGCGTTAATACTGTATCTCTGAACAGTTCATGGATAGGACAAAAAATCATTTGCTACATGAAAAGAATACTATGTCATGCATCTTTGTGTGATCAAATTGCGGTCATCAAAGTGGATTTTGGGCGTTAAAATATGCTTAAATTAGGGTCTAATCATTTGCCATAATTTAAGAAAAAAAAGACTTGTGTACAAGTTTTCAGGAGTATGTAAGGAGTTATAATGATGGTAACTTGGTGTTGAAAGGAAGCGGGTGAAGGTTCTAGACCCGATTAGATTTTGGGCCTATTTCGGGCAAAATAAGTATGTGCAAAGGAGCTAATTAATATGCCAAAATCAGAATAATGCTATAATTTTGAAAGGTACATCGGATACACAAAAGGTCTTCACTGCCACAGAGGCCATTATGGTGCGCATTGTGTGCCATTTGAAAGTAAGTTGATATATGCGGCTTCTTTTAGGTATGGAAACGAGCTAATTAAAATTATGCAAATTGCTGTATCGCTGAACCGGTACATCGGAGTACATCGGGAGAGAGGACAAAATTTTCGTAACGACATGAAGGACTAGTTCTTTGGTCTATTCATATTTTGTGTGAATAATAATTAGGTAAAGGCATGGGGGGCCAATGAAAGGGGCCTTCTTTGTACAATTGACTAATTAAAATATGCGTAATGCGGTATAGCTGAAACAGTACATTGGATACGCAATATTTACTGGGTTACATGGAGCAGGCGGGGTGTTGTATGTTGGGGAGGTGGGGGGTGTTTAGGGGGGGAGGGGTTTGTTGAGGGGTGTTGTTGGGTATGTTGGTAGGGTAGTGGGGGTGGGTGAGGGGGGGGTGTGGGTCGTGGGTTTTGTGATGGGGAGCGGCGCTTCCTGGTGGGGGTTGGTGGGGGGGGGGGGGATGGGAAGGGGTGGGGGGGGCGGGTAGCGTAGGGAGGGTGGGGGGGGCACGGTGTGGACGCGGGGTGCTGCGCGGGGGGCTTGTTTGGTGGGGGGGGAGAAGGGGGGGGGAGGGGCGGGGCGGGGGGGGCAGGGGGACGGAGGTTGTTGGGGGGGGGAGGCGGGATGGTTGGGGGTTGAGTGGACGGGGGAGGGGATATTGGGGGGGGGGGAGGAGGGTGCGGTCCCGGTTGGGTGGGGAGGGGGAAGTGGGGTAGGGCGGTCTACGTGGCGGTATTGGGGAGGGTGGCGGGGTAGTGAAGTAGAAGGGGGCAGGGAGTTATTGAGGTGGTGTTGGGGACCGGGGGGGGGTGGGGTGGGGTGTTGGGGGAGGGGGTGGGGGTAGTTGAGGTGTGGTCAGATGGGAGGGACGGGTGGGGTGTTGGGGTGTGTCGGGGATATGGTGGGGAGGGAGTGGGTGTTGAAAAGGGTTGGTGGGGAGGGGTGGGGTGGTTTGTGTTTGGAGGGGTGTTGGAGGGGGGTAGGGGGTGAGGGGTGTGTTGGGTGAGGGGGTCGGGGGTGGGGAGGAGGGTGGGGGGGATGGGCGCAATGAGAGCGGGGTGGTGGGGGCGGGGGGGGGGGGGAAGGGGCGGGGCGGCTGGCCGCCGATGGGGAACTTGGGGGGCTCTTCTTGTGGGACTCGAGGGGGGGGGTGCAGGGATGGTCGGACGGAAAGGGGGGGCGCGGTGGTCGTGAGGCCGGGCCCATGGGGGGGTGGGGTGGAGGTGTGGGTATGTGTGGGGGAGGCGGGGGGGGGGCTTGACGCCGGAAGGGTGGGGGTGGCAGGAGGGGGGGGGGGCGGGGGGGGGCTTGTCGCGGCTGGGCGATTGGGGTGTTGGCAGAGGGGTTGGGGCGGAGGGGGCGGGAGGGGGGGGTGGGTGTTGAGCGGTGTTTGTTGGGGAGGGGGTGAGGGTGGGTGAAGGGTGTTCCGGGTGGGGAGGGGGGGGGGGCTTGGGGAAGGGGGGGGGGGGCATGGGGTGGGCGCGGTTGGGGGGTGGAGGGCAACTTAGGGGGAGGGGGGTGGGGTTGATTGTTGGGGGTGTGGGTGGTGAGGGGGTGTGACGGGGTGTTGGGTGGGGGGGTGTTAGGGAGGGGTGGGGGGGAGGTGTGGGGAGGGGGTGCTTGCGGGGTTTGTTGGGGAGGGGGTGGGGTGTTTGTGTGTGTGTAACACGGATTACCAAAGATGGGGGTGGGGGTTGCGGTGTGTTGAGGAGAGGGGTTTTGGGGAGCGGGTCTGGGGGCATGGGTTACGTGCGGGGGGGAGGACCCGGGCGTGGGCGGACGAGGGGATCTGGGGGGGCGGATGGGGGTATTGGGGGGGGGGGAGCGGATGCGGGGGGAAGTGGGGGACGGTCCGGGGGGGGGGGGAGGGGAGGTGCGGGGCGGAGGTGGGAGGGTTGGGGCATCGGGGGGGAGCGGGAAGGGTGGGGGGGTGGGGGTGCAAGAGGGGGGGGAAGGATCGTCCTGGCTGGGGGGAGGGTTTTTCGTTTTACGTTGTCCTCGCTCATTCCTTACCTCCAAGGAGGGGTGCTCGGGGCGGACCGAGTCGTAGTGGTCTCCCGCGGTGTGAGGCCCTATCCTGCCGTACCCCCTTTTCGGTTGCTGGGTCGCCGGGGGGTGTCCAGGGCGGCGGTAGGGTTGGGGGAGGGAGGGGCGGGCGGAGGGGGGGGGGGGGGGACACTCTGTTGGTTGGATCGGTGGGGGGGGCGGGGGTAGCGGGCGCTGAGGGGGGGTGGAAGGGATGCTGTGGGCGTGTCCCGGGGGTGAGGATTCCGGGAGGCGGGGGCGGACGAGTTCGGGGAGGGGGTCCATGCGGGTCCCGATCCTGTCTGGGGGGGGGGGGTGTCGGGCGGAGGGTCCATGGGAGGGGAGGGGGGGGGCAGGCCGTACCCGCGGCGGGCGGGGGCGGTGGGGGGGGGGGGGATATGGGGGGGGGTCCGCTCTGTGGCGTTGAGCGACCGTTGGCGGGGGAGTGGGCTTCGCGGGAGGGCGGAGGGGGTGCTGGGGGCGGGGGGGAGGAGGAGGGGGTGTATAGGGTGCGGGGGGGGGTGAGGAGGGGGGCTGGGTGCGACCGGGGGGGCGGGGGAGGTGTGCACCCAGGGCTGTGAGGGGGGGCAGGGCGGGGAGATGGGGGGGGGGGGAAGACAGGGAAAGGCGGGGCAGCGATGCGGTGTGGGGCGTGAGGTCGGCGGCGCGGGGTGGAGGCGAGGGGGGGAATCGGGTGGGGGGGGGAGAGGCCAGGGGGGGGGAGAGGATGGAGAGAGGGTGTGGTGTGGGGAGGGGGGGTGCGGTTGGTGGGGAGGGGGGGGTGGGGGGGGTGTTGTGGTGGTGTTGGGGAGGGGGTGGGACTGTTGAGGTGGTGTTGGGAGAGGGTAGAGTGTTGGGCCGAGATGTGTGAGGGGGTAGGGTGTTGAGGTTGGTTGGGGAGGGGGTGGTGGGCGGGGGGTGGGGGTGGGGGGGGGTGGGCCTGTTGAGGTGGTGTTGGGGAGGGGGTGGGGATGTTGTTGTTGAGGGGGTTGGGGAGGGGTTGGGTGTTCGACGGAGAGGTCTGGGGTTTGGAAGGGTGTTGAGGAAGGGGGTGGGATGTGGGGTGAGGTGGTGGGGGGAGGCGTGGGGTTGTTTGCGGGTTGTTGGGGAGGGTTTGGGTTGTTGAGGTTGGGAGGTGGGCGTTGACGGAGGGGTATTGAGGGGTTTTGGGAAGGAGGGGTAGCTTTTGGGAGGGGGGTCTGGAGGTGTGCGGGGGAGTGGGGAGGGCGCTTTTGGTGGGGGATGGCTGGGGTTGTGTGAGGGGTCGGGGGGGAGGGGCTATGGGGGGGTTTGTGTGGGGGAGGGGACGGTGGTGTTGGGGAGGGCGGGGGTGGGGGGGGTGGCGGTGGGTGTATGAGGGGTGTTGGGGAGGGGGGGGGGTGTTCTTTTTGTTGCGGGGGGCTGGTTGGGGACGGGGGGGTGGGGGGTGTTTGTGGGGTGGTTGATGTGGTCGTGGGGAGGGGGTGGGGTTCGTTGAGGTGGTGTGGGGAGGGGGTGGGGGTGTGTTGGGGAGTGGGGTGGGAGCTGTTGGGGACGGGGAGGTGGGGTGTGAAGGGGGGGGGGGTTGGGGAGGGGGGGGTCGTGAGGTGTTGTGAGGGGTGTTGGGGAGGGGGTGGGGTGTTCGGGGGGGAGGGGGGGGCTGACGGGAGGAGGGTGGGAGGGGGAGGCGGGGTGGTGGGGAGGGGGGGGGAGGCGGTCGAGGGGGGACGGGGGGAGGCGGTAGGGAGGGGGGGGACGGAGTGGGGGGGTGGGGAGGATTGGGGGGGGAGAGGAGGTTACGGCGGGGGGGGGGGATGGTCGAGGGGTGGGGTGGGGGGGGAGGGGTCGCGGTGGGTGGGGAGGCGGGTGGTGGGGGGTTGTTGAGGGGCTGTTCGGGGACCAAGGGGGGTGGGGGTTTGTTGAGGGGTGTGTCTGGGGAGCGGGGTTGGCGGTGTTGAGGGGTTGTTTTGGGGGTTGGGGATGAGGGAGGTCCGGAATGCGTGGGGGTGTTGAGAGTGAGGGGGGGGCTGGAGGACTGGCAGGGGGGGGGGAGGGGGCTTCAGGGGCGAGGACGGGGGGGAACTGGGGGGGGAGGGGGTGGGACGGGCGGCTGTGTGGCGGGCCCCTTCTCCGCGGGGGGGAGAGCTGGCCGGGTGGGGGTGAGGGCGGGGTGCGGGGGTGCGCTGGGGGTCTGTGGGGTCTGGAGTTCGGCTGGGGGGGGGGAGGCTAGTTCCATGGGGGGGGGGGGGGAAGGGGCGAGGGGGGAGGTGAGGGGGGGGAGGGTGGGGGGGAGGGGGGAGGGCGGCGGAGGGCGGGGGGGGGGTTGTGCGAGGGGGGGGGGGGGGGGACCGGTGTCGGGTGAGGGGGATGGGGGGTGGGGCGTTGAGGGGGGGAGGGGGGGGTCGGGGGGGAGGGGGTGGGGGGGATTGGTGGGGGGGGAGGGGAGGGGGGGGCAGGGAGGGGCGGGGGCGGGGGTGGTGTGGGGAGCGGAATGGGGGCGGGGAAGGGGGTTGGTTGGGGAAGGGGGGGCAGGAGGGTGGGGGGGTGGAGGGTGGTGTGGGGGGATGGGTGGTGGGTGTTGCAAGTGGTTGTTGGCAAGGTGGGTGGGGGTGTGCGTGGGGTGTTGCGGTTGTGGAGGGGGTTGTCGGTTTGAGGGGTGGTGTTGGGAAGTGGGGGTGTGCAGGTTTGTGTTGGGGAGGGGGGGGGGGGGGGGGGAGGGCCCCACCCAGGATAGGGGGGGGCGGGGAGGAAGGAGCACGGGGGGGGAAGGGGGAGGGAGGGTGGGGGGGAGTGGGGTGCGGGGGGGGGCAGGCGGTTGGGGGGGAGGTCGGGGGATGGGGGGGAGGAAAATTTGGGGGGGGGAGTGAAGGGAGGGGCGGGAGGGGGGGGGGGGGGGGGGAAGACGGACAGGGAGGGGGGGGTGGGGGGGGGGGTGGGGGGAGGGGGAGGGGGGGGGGCGGGGGGGAGCGGTGGGGGGGAGGGGGGGGCGGTGGGGGAGGATGTCGGGGCGGGAGCGGGGTTGCGGGGGTGGGGTGGAGGTGGGTTGAGGGGGTGCGGGGGGGCGTGCGGAGGGGTGGTGGGGATGGGGGTGTGGGGTGTTTGGGGTGTTGGGGGGGGGGGGGTGGGGTGGGCGGGGGATTGGGGGAGGGGAGGCAGTGGGGTGTGGGGCGGGGGATGTTGGGAGGGGGTGGGGTGTTGGGGCTGGGGTGTTGGGGATGGGTGGGGTGGGAATGTTGCATAGGGGTGGTTGTTGTGGTTTGGGGGTAGGGTGTTTGTTGGGAGAGGGGCTATCTGCAATGCCTCCACTGTATCTGCTTCAACTTCTTTGGGAACATTTTCGAATTGTACAGTTGTAATCTGATGTGCTGCTCTTTGTCTACAGCTATACGCGAAAGCAGGCGCGGCTTGTGGTTCGAGAACCGCCTGTATTATTATTCAAAAATATAAATAAAAGTTTTCCGAAAAGAAAAAGTCATATAAAAGAAAAAGTTGCTATTCATCATCGAACTTAACAAAATCATTAAGTTTCAACTGAAATAAATTCGTGGATTTTTATCAATTTACCCACCGGAGGTTTTTTATTGGTAAATGACAAATCATCAATCAAAGTATTCATATCAACATTCAATTACAAAATTCATATGAGCTGCCGGCCTTAGGCGATCCGTAAGGTCCTCACGACTGCTGTGAAAAAATCCCACAGTACCAAACTGGCCTACCCCAGAAGATCATTTCTCGCATTTCTGTAGGGCTTATTAAATGCTAAGGGCATAACCCAGATGGGAGACGGGGGGTGGGGGGGGGGGGGCAAGCTGTGCCCCGCATAAAAACAAACTCGGGAATGGAAGAAGGAAGAGAAAAGAGAACGAAAAATGGGAGGAAGAAAAAGGGGAAAGAAGAGGAAGAGGGAAGAGATGAGAAAAAAAAAAAAGAAATGTTGGAAGACAGAAAACGGAAGGGCGGAAGATTTACCCTTCCACAAAACGCAATTACTAATAGCACCAAACCTTTATTCACTATTTTCAAAACGAGGGTGTGACTGCCACAGATGTCAAATAGATTTTTATGGTTTTTAAAAATTGACCCATTACTTTCCTCAATCAAACGCCTTAGCTTAGGTCACAAAGATAAGATAACCCAAGAACTCTCTTTTCGCGACTTATTTCGAAAATGCGTATTTATGAAATAATAATTATAAAAAGTGTAAATCATTTCTTCCGATCTTACGTAGAATGCCGTGTCTCTTTGCAGGGAAAATGGTTTTTGAATGCTTATATGAAAAATTCCGGCTTGGCAAGGGAGTGATTTCGCTCATGATGGTGACAATGTCTCACAGGAAGTGGTCAACCATTGCAATTTCCATGCTTAGCAGGCTAACAATACAAAGATCTTCTGAGAAACCCTTAAATCATTTAAGGTGGTACCAGTCGCATGATATCGTTTGACGACATGTGAGTTTTTGATGGTGTTTTTTGTACTGAGAGTATAGGTAGTATACCAAGAGGTATGAAACCTGTGACTCTTAACTAGGTTCTCTCGGGCAGATGTGATAAACAAGGCTCCTTGTCTTGTCATCTTACCTTCCCACTTTGACATATAGACAGACCTTGTTCAGGGGCTAAGTATACAGTGCGCCGATTTCCTTGATGAAACATACTCACCTACTTGCTATTCCCGAGCAAGAAACCTGAAAAACACCTCTCTGAAGGACGGCTGATAACAACCACTTGTGGAAGTCTGAATGCCTCTTTGCCTGCACCACTAGCCTAAGGAGTGAATGGTGTGAGGGGAAAAAAAAAAATTTTTTTTTTTTTTCCCTCGATGCATGAAAAGAAAAAGAAAAATATGCAATGCTTGAAAAAGCCCATTCAAGCATAGAAAAGTGATGAAACAGTCTCAACCTTGATGCGCTTGAGGAGACATAGGAAAACCATCAAAAAGCTTATGTCCACCGGATGTGATCTGATTTGTGCCAGCATATCCCCATTGCCTAACTATGGATGGGGTTGACTAAATAGATAGTCTTGGGAAACGAAAAATGCCACTTTGCAAATTCAGTAACCTCGTATGCCGACAGGGGTGAGCACCTTTCAATCACTGGAAGATCTGCCAAGGGCGTCCCGGGGAGACCACGCGGGCCGCGCCCGAGGGTTGCAGGACCAAATAGGCCTTCAGATTTCAACAAGTGTTAGTTATCACCAGGTCTCAAGACAACATTTTCAGTGTATGGGTCTGGAATGGCAAGCGGATATGAGTATTTTCAACACTAGCAACTCACACTTTATACCTAGCCCCTGACGAGGTCTGATATATATACGAAGTTGTGAAAGGAGTCGAGGTGTAAAGAATTGACTTGAGATGTGACCATCAATAAGTGGACCCTGTTCAATGTGAAACTCATTTACTGAGAATTGAGAATGCGCCCACAGCCACAGACTATTTACAGCAATTTGATACCGTAGGAAACAGCATCAGGAGAACACAAGATGTAGGCCTACTCTGAATCTCGACTTTGGAAAAACAGGATGTATGCTGAATGCACCGAATGTGCTTATATACCGCAGCTTAACATGCAGAGCAATATTGATCAGCGTTTAGGCATGAGGGCAATGATAGGCTCTAAATGTTGCGAAGAGGTGTTGTACCCTTGAAAACTTAATAATATGCTCAATGTAGGACATTTTAAGTTGTGATGTGAATGATGTATATGTTCATTCAAATATGACACCCAGGGATAGGAGTCAAATCCTACTTTAACCCTCGATATCACCGATCGCCCTGTTTCCACCGTTTGTTAAAACAGCATTCATCCAAAAGGTTCCATGAGTGAACTATGTTACAATGATGTGTGATGCAGAAATATATGTAATCATATGGATCTTGAATCGGAGAACCAATGGATTGGAAATTGGCCCGAAACGGAAAACCGCTGATCCGTTATGTGGTCCATGTTCAACGTGCACTCCAAGATGTTCCGTTATGTGCCGATGATCTTCAAGTAGGATGCCTTCATTTCTACTGACGAAGAAGATAGGGCAGAAGATGACAAGTAGACGAAAATTGGCCAGTCTGGAAGATCCAGTCTCAGTCTGGGCACTAATATGGTACTGAGCGGCATAGGATATTTAAGAAGTAACATGAAGTAGGCAAAGTGTAGTACAGTGATGTCCAGGGGTGTTTTGAATCAATCCCACAATGCACTGCAATGTGCCTGTACTCTACTGGTCCGTACTTAGGGTTAAAAAGGTGTTCCAAAAGCTTAAGAAACACAAGACTTTTCAGGATATGCTAAATTATTAAGTACAAATATACACGTTTGTGGGCTAAATAAGGGTAAAGTCAGGGCTATTATATGTTAAGAATTGGATTTTGTGGGCCCTATTCAGGTGAAATTCCAAAACTGGTTGCATTGTGGGATTGACTCGATACACCCTCGAGTGATGTCAGTCTGTGATAATAATTGAATATTGCCTTGCTGATTGTATGGTTACCCGGGGGCACTGACAGAGGGAAGAAGTGTTACGAGTATGTGCAGCCCTTTAAGACCCCAATTTCTACGCCCCTCCAGCAGTTCTAAGACCCCGCCCCGGTTTGAAGCATAATTCATTTCTAAAGGTACTCTTTTGGGAAAATGTTGCCTTTGAAGCTAAATTGTAGCCGAATTTTAGTTCCAAAACCTGCAATGTCCGCAAACTTTAATGTAGTAAAGGCCCTGCTTTAGAGCACAATCAATCCCAAGACTCGAAGTTCGGGAGGAAGCGGCGCTGCAAAAGATGCCTGCCAAAAACAAAGAAACGTGATACCCTTCCGGTGTTGATTCCCCAAGCAATGATCTGCAACCATTCTGTGAAACCATTATGCATATGTTGTTTACACACAAGATCCTTTTGTCTCCAAAAAGCGGCCCTTAATATCTTCAGACACCTTTCAAAGCCATTTTGGTTTTATAGAACGTTAATGTTCTTCAAAGGGTGTTAATTTTCTTGCGGGGGAAGCAAGAAGTATACGTGAACCTCTCCGCCGATGCCCTTCTCTCCCCCCCTACCCCTTCTTCGCGTCGCAATCCGGCTCACCGTTTTTCTATAACCAATATTTCCGTTTCCCCTATCGTATCTGTCCCCATTGGTCTTACCCTTTTCCCTTTACACCCCCCTTGTGCGATATCAGTAGCCCCCGTTATTACCCTCTCACCTCCTTACCCTCGTTTGTCTGGTCATCTACTCCGCCGCCTTCACACTTACGCTTCGTGAAAATCCCCCCTAAGTGACTCCCTCTGATATTCTTGTTGTCAGAGCGCTTCTCGAAATAGGCCTTTTTTTCTCTCTTCCCCTACCACTCTCCTCGACCATTAACACCCTTCCGCTTTTATTTCTCCGATCTTACCCACGCCGCTCCTTCTACTCTTCCTGAGTCTCTTGTTCTCAGGTCCAAATAGACCAACGGATCAATTCTTCCCTACCGAAACGAGTGGTGCGCGACCCTTCACTTGCGGAGTTGATTTCGGACGTATCTTCTACTCCCAGCCTGCCGTCTTTCTCTTTCTCTGCAACCTCCGGTTTTTTCCTTGCTTCTCTGTCTTTGTTTTCCTTTGACCCTTATGTTTTTTTAGCTGCAGTGTCGGCCGCCCGTATTTTTCCTCATCCCTTATGCGCCTCTCTCCCTCTCCCTTTCTGAGTCGTTCCACTATCCATCGGGAAAGGGCCCCGGCACACTTGATGCACTTACGCCCCTCTTGGTCGGTCCTTGCCGCTTCCATTTCCTTGTTGTCCACCCCTTCTTCTTCTTCAATGTTTCAGTTTACCCTTCTCCTCATACAACTGCATACTTATCACCCGATATCTTTGGGCTTTTTGCGCATCATGCCCTGCCTGCACCTCCCTCGTGTTCAGCAGTTCTTCCCATCCTCTCCTGGGTGTTTTATTCTGCTCCTATAAGGGAGGGAAGATCTTCTTCATCTTCGCTTTCGACCCATTCCAATTTCTACTTTTCCACCCCTGCTTTACTTGTCGCCTGTTAAATTCTCCACACGTGTATTCGTTCCAAGTTATCCAGGCCTTTCTCTCGCAGACGAGGCGGAACTCACTCGACCTTTTTGTACCACCGACACCGCCGACTCTGGAACCGCAGCGAGCTCCCCCCTGCATTACCCGCGTTTTATCATCGCTCGCGCCTCTGTTTACTTCAATTTTACCTCATACATTCTGCACTTGGTGCTCTACCTTACCCTTCTCTTCTCTTTCTATCACGATTTTTCCTTCGACCGATGACCTCGTTTCCGCCTACACCTCGGTCCCTCTCCCCCATCGGACATTTATTCCTGACCCTCTTCTTATGCACTCTGCTTCTGCCTTCTACCCCTGCGCCCCCTAACGCTGCGGTACCCGTCTTTTACCGTCTTACACCCGAATCCCCGCAGTAGGCTCATTTGCTACTCCCGGGGACTGTCGCACTATTCTTGGGGACACTGACGTTTAGCTCCCCCCTTTACAGACGGTAGACAGACTTTAGATTCCTCTTTTTTTCCCCCTTCTCCCTCCCGCACGGCCAACTTTTCTGTCCCTTTCCCTTTCTTATTTACTCCCTTCAAACGTTCCGGTCATCTATCCCCGACAATCTCTTACTAGATAGAGAGAGGGCAGACTCCTGGCCCCCTTGCCCAGTTCTTTCTCCTACCCTCACCACGGAGGGTTCCCATCGCTGCTTCGCTCCCAGTAGCATTTGGCACCTTATTGCTGTCGGTGTTAGCCTCATTTCCAGCCTCCTGTCCCCCCTCTCTTTCATCCCCTGACACCCTTGCCATCGACACCTTCCATGCTCTGCGCAAAATCACCCCCCGACTTCGAGAGATCGCTGTGCGCTAGAGGCGTCTTTGGAATTTTTTCCTCTTTTATTCACCTCTCCCTCGTATTCGCGCGGATATTCGGGCGACGAAGCCGCGGATCATATGCTTTTGTCACCTTCCTTCTCGGAATGGATCACTCACGTTCGGTTAACCCTTCTTGGCCCCCTCCTTCATCCGTAGTCCCCCCCTTCTCCCTCCTGTCATTTATGGGTCTCATTCTACTGGTACCTAGGCCTTTGTATATAGTCCCTCCTCCACCCTCTAACTCTCCGGCCAGCCTCAGCCTTCATGAGAAGCTAAGAAGGGTCACGTTTCACTCATCGCTGCCCTCGCACCCTACTTCACCCGTTTCAGTTTATCCTTTATATAGCTTTCGACCCAGCTGGGTGGGGGTGGGGGTACTTCATAGAGCTTTCTTCAAAATTGTGAACATTTGCACAGAACACTTGTAAGGTTCCTCGCAGGCCCAAAAAGGTTCTGGGGGGGCACGAGAAACCATTTTTATTCAAATTTAGAACCGTTAATCCATATTACTGAAATGGCATGATTTACAACTTGTTTTCGATTATAACGATCAATTATTGTTGTCAGGGGCAACAGCCAAAGCCAAAAAGTAGCAAACTTGTTAAAATACGGACAATTTGAGCTTGTCACCTTAAATACCATTATCAAACTATAGAAGGAAACATTTTCTTCTAAGGTGTAAGTAGCATATAACGGGGTCAAATTTTGGGAAAATATGAAGGAAAAATATTGATAGCTTTCAATGGGACAAATTTTTTCATTTATATTCAGCCGGTAGGGCAAAAAATTGCAAAATTTGAAAAAATCGTCTACTTTTTTGGGCCTATAACTAGCTACTGTTTCAATTTAATAGCACTATTTTTGATATCATCCAATAGATAATTTTATTTTCTTCAAAAGGATACCCAATTTGGTATTGTACTCTTTTATATGTGATCGTAGCGCTAAAAGCATATTGGTGAGAACACATTGCAAATTTAGAGGTCATTGATCTCTGACGTCATCTCCACGCTCGCGACACTAAGACTTTGCTTTTCCGATGGCCCAAGGGATGGCCTACACAATATCATAACAAACACCTGGTAAAAAATCACAGGATAAATTGCTGGTACTCCCGGTCTAAGATGCAAATGAGCTAATGATATGCAAAAATCAGCAATCATCGCTATAATTTTTGAACGGTACATCGGATATGCAAATTTCCTTGTCATGTCAAACTCACGAAAACCCAGTATGGTGCGTAGCTTCTTTGCCATTTGAAAGTTTCCCGATACATGCGGCCTTAGGTTAGGCAAATGAGCTAATAAATATGCATAATTGCTGTATCGCTAAAATGGTACATCGGATAGGCAAAATTCCTTTGCCTACATGAAAAACTACTATTACCATAACTCTTGTGTGTAAATCATGGAGGTGGAAGGTGGGGTGTTGGGAGGGGGCAGGGTGGGGTGTAAGTGGCCAGGTGGTGCTTCAGGAGGAGGGGTGGGGTGTTGTCAGGGGGGGTCCGTGGGTGGTGTGCATCTGCGTGGGGTCGGGGTAGTGGCGTCGGGGAAGGGTGGAGTGCGTCGGCCGGGGCGGGGTAACCTCATGTGACCTTGGTGACCTTAGTGTGGAACCTGGTGGACTTCTTGTAACCTTGTTACTTCATGTGACCTTTGTGACCCATACAGACTTGGTGACCTCACGTCACCTTTCCCATTCACAAATTGGTGTCGGGGAGCAATCGGGTGGGATTCTACTGGGAGGGTGTGGGTGTGTCAGGGAGGAGGTTGGGGTGTTCGGGGAAGGGTGAGGGGTGGGGTGCGTCGGGTTCAGGGTGGGGGCGGGGGTGGGGTGACCTTGTTGACCCCATGTGACCTTTGTGACCCCTTGTTACCTTTTGTGACCCCATGTGACCTCAGTGACCCCATATGACCTCAGTGACCCCAAATGTGAGCTTGGGTGACCCCATGGACCTTGGTTACCCCATTTGACCTTTGCTGACCTTATGCGACCGTGTGTGACCTGATGCGACCTTTGTGACCTGTGACTTGGTGACCCCAGGTGACCTTTGTGATCCACATGTGAACCTTTGTGACCCCATGTCAGCTTGGTGACCTCCGTGTCACCTTTGACCCCATTCACAAAACGCGATGGCAGACAGCACACTCTACAGTCCAACGTCGCGTGATTGCATTTTTCATACATTTTCGGTTAAACACTTTTTTAAAATGCTCTGCTGCCTAACCAACTATGCCGGATTTACTTACAACTCGGTAAGTTTGGCATAACACTGGTTCTCCAGTGCATTTGTTCTCCTTTCTAATCCTCATTTGCCACACTTCAATCAAAGCAAGTGAACGCGCAACCAGGCGACACTGTGGTTCGAGAACCGCCTTGATTTTAGAAACGCTTTATTTTTGGCTCAAGGTGTCTGACACTAGGATTCAACAATAAAAAAATTTAAAATAACTAGCGCACTACCTAGCAGCACTTAGATTGTGATATTCCCCCTCTAAACAGCGCCCCATTTCATCCCCGGGGTGAGAGAGGCATAGCGAGTAAGTCCTTGCCCAAGTGCACAACCCATTGGGGCCGCATCGGGACTTGAACCCTGACCTTAGATCCTGAAGCCCCGGTCGTCGTATCCACTGGACCACATGTGCCCACATAAACCCCGGGATAAGATTGCAGAATTCGTAGGGAGGGGCCCATATTGCGGAATTTGCTCCTACGATGTAGTTGGCACGCATTTGGAAAATTGGGGTTTTTAGATGTTATTCATCAAAGGTTGTTTTTTTTTCCTGAAAGGTTACTTCCCTACCACCTACATATAGGCAGGCATTGACACTAGACTTTTAGTGTTTCATCTGCTGCATGCAGCGTAGCACATACATGTAGGGATTATTTTGGGTGTCAGAGTGTGTCAGTGTGTGTGGTCAAAATGTTCACCCTAAACTGTTCACTCTTTTATCCCATTGAATGTCATACTCCATCAGAAGAACCACTGGCCCAAGACTTGTATGCATTGTACACAGATTGACCTCTGATGACCCCCATACGACCTTTGACCCCATTCACAAACCATAATGGTATAACACACATTGCACATTTCTCCTGACAGGCCTGTATTAAAAAAAATTATGACATGATTGCTGTGGGTTAATAGGGTTAATAATTTAATGCAAGAAAAAAAAACGGACAGTTCATCAGTATGTGGTTGCCCAGTTCTGGTGTTAAAAAGGTACAACAAGAATTCAAGTCTCCAAATTTCTGTGATATGTCGAGAATGCATAGATTATACGCTCAATCTACTTCCTTTAATTGGTTACAGGGAATAACTTAAAATGAAAACAAAAGGTGGATTTGTATATTTTATTTTTCGTGATAGGAAATCAATCGGCTGAATTTCGTTTTTGCTTCTATACAAAATAAGATATTTCACAATTTTTGTACAGTTCTGTCAGTTAATCTTACAGATGTGGATATTTTGATAAAAGGCTTTACACCAGTGCCCAATCAGAATTTCACTATTTTGGGGACAACCTGCTATTTGAATCTCTCGTTGCACCTTAATAAAAATAATAACAAAAAGTTTGCATTGCCATAATTGTAAATTATACAATAGCAAATTTCTCTCCACACATGAAACTACCAAAATTGTTTGATTTATTTGTATTTTCTATTGTAGATAATATTCATCATCATAATATTTACCATGAGTCTGCAGTATTAAAGGGCATTTCGTGATCCCACGCCGGTCCCCCGACTGACCTAAAAATGTTGGATTTTTATATCATCTGAACCGTAGCCTTAGTAATCCATGTGCGCCCAATCTTACGTGCAAATTACGGGTCGCATCTGTAAGAAATTGCAATTTTGTATTTTACGGACAAATTACAGCCACAGGGGGCCTATGGGGACGTGGGAAACAACGAGCAATTGCTTTCATAACACAAAAAACCGCAAGATCGGGATCGCTCAAAATTTGAGAACTAAGCTTTTCTCAGGAATTGTGATCAATGAATTTAAAACAGAAGGTGCTGAAATCACAAAAGGCACCTTTAATGTGCATATCAAGAAAACTGCCTGTTACATGGTATGATGCGAATAACTGAATTTAGCATTCCAGAAAAAAAATTTACAGTGCTATTGGTTAAAAATTTAATAAAAAGAATTTTAGGTTTACAGTACAACAGCCAAAATGAACACTAATCTGAATTCTGTGATTAGACCTAATTTAATTAAGGATCCAATTGTAAATTGTCAGGAGAATTCCTCTTTAGAAATTCATCATAAAAAAGTATGGTACATGTAGGTGTTTTAGTTACTGTATAGTTGGCGATTTTTGGTGGGGTTTAATTTCACGCTTTTTGCATTCATGCAAGCAACTGCGAATTCTAAACCCACAAAAAATGTTATTTTAAATGAATAAATATGGACTTTTGGCCTTTACTTTGCATAGGACGTGGTGTACCTTTGACTCTTTCTCATGAGTAATTCTCCTCCATTCTGTTCTGCCCTTGGCATAGATTCGGCATTTTGGAGGTCCACGCCTGTGTCCTTGGGGATCTTGTCCTTCCATTTGATGGTGGGCGACCTGGCTTCTTACCGGTGAAGTCTTGCGTATAGGTTGGTATGGTAATTGGTGTTCCGCATCCTGACCGACATGTCCAAAACACTTCAGCCGTCTCCTGGTGACTTGCATTCCGTGATGGTGCATGTGAGTTCACGACGCTGTCTAATTAATCATTTCTAATTTTGTCCAGAAGGTTCACTCCGAGGATGGACCGGAGACATCTTATCTCAAGTTTCTAGCTTTGGCAAGTTGCCTTTGCACAATACCCCAGGACTCTGATCCATTTGGTGGCAATGGGGAGTATAAGAGAGTGGTAAGTATTCTGACTTTGAGCGATCTTGTGATGTCATGCTTGCTCCAGATGGTATTCCTGCGTCTACCGAATGCCCATGCTGACCCCAGCTTGTTACGCTTGATGTCCGCCTTAACTGAAGGCACATTACTCCAGGAAGACAAAATCATTTACGTTGTCAATAGGTGTATGGTTAAGGGTGAGGTCTTGGGTCATAGGACATGATCTTGCATTTAGCTGGGTTGATCTTCATTCCCCATTTGGGGGCAGGCTTTTTCCAGTTCTTCTGGGATAGCTGTAAACTTTTCAAAGACCAATTCCAGCAGGGGTGTGTGTCATCGGGCACTAACGAATGTTTGTTGATTTTCATCTCTCCCATTTGGTATTCCGGAGCGTAGGTTTTGAACTCCTCTCATTACAAATTCTAGGAAGAGATTGAAGAGGCTGGAGATAACGGCATCCCTTTCGCACACCAACTAAGACTTCGACCCAGTCAGTGAGTTTTCCTTCACCACAACTGCAGCTATGGTTTTGCTCATACAGCTTTTCAATTAGATCTTTTCAATTAGGTCTACCAGCTTGAAATATATTTAAACTTTAATGCGGCGAATATAAAACCCACTGAAATGTCAAACTGGTAAACTTGCGAAAAATTAACCTGCGAAAATATCCGGCTATACCGTAGGCTTTTGTATATACTATCATATCTTGCAGATGCACCAGAATTTAATAATACACCATGTTGTGGGTGGGTGTCTCCACATTCATTTTATCCTTGACTTAAAGATTGTAAAAAGCATTTTGTTAGCTGGACTGTTCGGTAAATTATACAATTAGACTAGACTGTCTATAGTACACAGTCTGCTACCTTGGAAGCAAAACCTGCAGTTGTTGGTCATTTTCATTTCACATTAGTGCATCCACAACATTTCGCTTTGTATCTATTAGACAGCGAAAAAAAACCCCACATTTACGGACCCGCTACTGACCCAGATTTTTCGTTTTGGAAGATTTTTTTCTTTTTGCCCAATCATGTAAAATCAGCTGTTTTTTGACGAAAACATAAAATTTGGGCCGATTTAAAAAAAAAGTTGCAAAAATTGTTCACCTTTTCTCAAGCTTTTTTCAGATTTTGGGGTATTTTCGGCCATTTAACCTTCACGGGGGGAAAAAATCGCCCGACTGACAACCCGGAGGGGGGAGGGGGGCAGAAAAGGGAGAAAAAAAAAAAAAAAAAAAGAATACGTTAAAGTGTGTTTCTTTTTTCATCGCCGTAATCATTATTAGAAAAGATTAATTCAATGCCCTCTTACCCCTTTAGATTTGTTCTATTGCAACATTTTGGTGTTGTTTATTTGGCATTGCAGGCTCCAAAATAACCTATTAGGCACCTAAGGCAATTTGCCTTGGGTGCCCCTACCATTTGCCTTGGTGCCCTAAAATTTGCTATTCTTTAACATGCAATGCCTTGGTGCCCTTCTAAAATTGGGCAAAATTGCCTTGCCCGCCCTAATTCTTATTTTGGAGCCTGGCATTGTGAGCAGTTGTGAACCAAGATGGCATAACAAAGCAAATTGAGACTTGATGTGGTTATTTCCAGCATACAGCAGTAGTCTGTGGAGGTGTTAACATTTGCCACTCCTGACATTTCATTCTTGTTTTAAAAGCCAGAGGAGAGTCAAATTGTACTATATGCAGAAGATCGTGAAAGTTGAATGGTCTATCGTTGCATTTATTTTTAAAACGCTCGGGCATGTTTTCAATTTGTCACTTAATTGTGTGTTTGTCAATTAGTTAGTGCATTTAAAACCTGTATAAAATCAAAGCTATTGATAGAAAGGTGTGGATTGAAAAACACAAATAGAGGCGTTTATTTACATGCATGTATTATAGTGAAGTATGTAAGTTAGGCTAATTGTGCTGAAATCAATACAATTTCAATTGCATTTTAGCCCATCCATATGTAGTGTAACCACTATTGTAAATGTATGCCTGTGTATAATTTGGCATTAAAATGATTGTTTGCTTGCCCATAGAAATTTAAGAGTAGGGTCATCAGAATTATAAAAGAAAAATAGGTCGGACTGTACATGTTAATCCGTTTTTAAAACAGAGAAAATTCATGGAATTGCATGTTTAGAAAACGGATTTGGAGAAACCTGAATGTCCTGAAAAAATGTAGAATTTTTTCCAGTTGTCTCTGATTTCTGACATAAAATAATGGTTCATATTATATCATATCCTACCACTAATTTTAGTCTCAAAATGCATTAAAATCTCCAGAAATTACGGCCCAAAATTACCTTAGCTTCATTATCGCCGATTTCTCTCAATTCGCCCGGTAAATCTAATGCCAAATTCGGCATACTTCCTGTGTGGTTGTTTCTGGTATTTCCAGATTAAATTATGTTGTGTTTTTAGTTTAAGAAAATTGAAATGTTTCCCTAGAATAGCATAAAATTAATTACGGTAAGGCTTTTAATTAGAAAACAGAAAATAAAACGGAATCAGCGATTTAGAAAATGGGAAACTTTGGTCTTTAATGTTAATCACTGATTTTCAGGTGGGCATTATTGTAATTAATTATTCATGTTTTGTTCATGTAGTTATATTTCGCTGATTACTTTATGCCCTGCTGTAAGTTGGTTCCAAAGTCTATACTTAGAAAAATCAAAGGCAAAAAAATGGGGTGGGGACTACTTTGAACTACTGTTGGTATATCTCACAAGCAACAGTATATAGTTGTGTGAGGTAAGATTACCAGTTGTGACCAAGGACTATCCCTACATGTATGTGTTACGGGGTGCACACCACCAAATAATGTCTTTACTTTGTTAAAAGTTATGTGGAAAATCATCATTTTCTGGTCTTTAAAATGTGTAGAGTTAAACAAAACATACCCACAGGTGATGATCACAGCCACCAGCAATTTTGAGGGTGGAAACCGGCTCATTTTTCCGCTAGCCGAGCGCCCGGGAATCCTGGCCATTTGGGCGAAATTCTGCACTCAGTAGTTCCAAAATGCCTGCAGAATCTGCGAAAGAAAAGGCTGTAAATCCAAAATTTTTGGGAAAATGTTCTTCCTATGCTAACATGTTGACAAAGGCATCAGAACAGGACACCCATTTGAAGCAAGACAAGGCCATTTTACCTTTCTGTTTTAGGGATTCCTTGATCCTGGAGTGCATCTTATGAAAAATAACACCAAAAGTGTCTGTAGGCAAAGGCAAGATCTTTAGTGGTGTGCTATGTATATGTACTCAGATTTGGAAATAAATGCATTTCATATCTATTTCAACCCATCTTCACATATTTTGATCATTCATGAGAATAATTTCATTATTACTGAGTAAATTGTCTTAAAGGTCCATGGACATGCTTTAAACATACTTATAATACCACCAAAAAATGGTTTCATTCATAGTATGTATTGGTATCAATGTAAGATCTGCATGAAGCAGTAACTGAGAAACTGTATATTTGATAAAAATTGGGCATAATATCATGTGTTTTGGACAAGCTTTCAAAGGTAATTCCAAAACGAAAGTGATTATCGCGCTGGCAGCGATGACCCGGAAATGACGCCCGAGTAACAAATACGCAATACGCGTAACGCGTCATGTTCGTCATCGTGGAACGGACGTGCGCGTGGTCCAGTTTTCTTGCATACGTACACAGTTGACTTCTCGCGGTATATGCGTCGTACGTGTTGTATCCGTCTATGACATAATTTTTCTTGATTTGTTGCCTTAAAATTACGATAATAATGCGCTGTATTGTCGACGGGTGCACCAACGGCGACCGTACCGACAAGGAGAATCTGAACAGAATAGCTTTATTCAAGTTCCCAGACAAAGAAACCGACAAGGAGAGATATCTGGAATGTGCGGTCCGGTTAGCCCACGTGTGAGCTTTGTTTACAACTTGTTACTCTGACGTCATTAAACGGGGTCAAATCCAACTCCAGCATCTTGATACGCGTTCGCGAAAACAGGAGAAGGCCGTGTCAGTTTGGGTATATTTATCCTTGAAATTTAACACTTTCCCGATGTTTACTTTTAAAAATCTGTGTTGCGATATGATCAGGATACTGTTGAGGTAGGAAAATGTAAGAAATTAAGAAATGTCTACTCAGCCGTGTCCATGGACCTTTAATGTGCATATTCTGCTATCTACTGAAGATTTCTTGGAAGCTCACACCAAAAGTGTCTCTTGCCATGGGCAAGATATATCTTTGGTGGTGTGCTACATGTACCTAAAGGTGGGTAACCCAATCATAGTCCCATTGCCTATAATAAATATGTTTTCTTTCTCACATGGAAGCATAACACCAAAAACATCTGATTACAAAACTCAGTCCAGCCATTTGGTATTCAAAGCAAAATTGTGTACTAAATTCCCCCCCCCCCCCCCCCAAAAAAAAAAAAAAAAAAAAGGGGGGGGGGGGGGTAAAGTGGGGTGGCGGTATTGATCGAGCACCCACCTTTAACATACACAGTGGGTAAAGTAATGATCAAGTTCAGTTTTGAAATGAGTGGAGTTATTTGTCCCAATGCCAAAGTCGGGTTCGATTACCAACTTTTGTGTGTTGTGTGAATCAATTTACAAAGTAGACTCAGTCACATTGGGTCATAAAAGGTTTTGAAGAAATCAACTGAGCTATGTGTCAACATGCTGTGTCAAGTGCTGTTTTTTCACACAGGTTTTCCAATTACCATGCTTTGACCTTCAGTGCCATTGTCGGGTGATATTGATTTCAAAATAATGTAATACATCAAGCCACTTTGTTGTGTCTTTGTGTATCTTAACACATAGTGATGTCAGTATTGATAGGGTCTTCACTTTACACGATCACTGCCTTCCTTCTCAGTTGATTTTAAAATCGGAAACCACCTGCTTGTCAAAGGCAAAATCAATAAGGCTGTTGCAAATGTGTGCATTAGTTGCAGGCTCCTTGTAGTAGCATATCGTCGGCCACATCACATACTGTCTTATCTGACATTTTTTACTTTTTTGAGATATTTTGCAGATATGTACTTATAATGTTATGGTCTATACATGCACAAAGTTAGTCTTGAAAGTGACCTAATTAGTGAGATATTAATTAAGAATTTTGATCAATAAGCTCAAAACTGCATCGCAATTTCACATACTGTCGTATGTTTCATTTACACGTAATTTCAATAGGCGTATAATTAACGCTGTTCGTAAAACAAGCTGTTTACGCTTTTCACATACAGATCTATGTGCGTCGTATCTGCCTCGTCCGTGAATATGACGTGTTTCACAGAGATCTATCTGAACGCATTGAAATATATAACAGTGAAATTAGCATTGTATGTGAAAATACAACTTTTTGTGTTTCACATACAGACTTACGACTTTGTAGCTTTATATCAGGAATATAATTGCACTTTCAAAACTCAGCAAGGTTAAAACTTAAACTTCAGAATGTTTTCTTAATAATGCAAAATTAAAAAGTAAATTGTAACATTTAATTCCATAGTACAAACATGAAATGTCCAGGTAGAATTTCAATGGCGATTTTCTCGAAAACGGCATTTCGTCAGATAAGAGATTATGTGATGTGGGCGACGATATGTAGTTGTCATTTGGACTTCGCAGTTTCTTTTCTTTAGTACATTGTAGTTGTCTGCAATGTGAGTAATCGTTATTGTGTATCTATTCCAGTGAATTTCAAAGGTGGCTGACTATTTCAACTGACAGCCTCATCTTCCCCACTTCATTGCATCAAAATTAAAGGTGCATTTTATGGTCCTAGTACCTTATTTTAGTTTGTTTTATTTCTAAGAAAAAGTTCTTTCCAAAATTTCATTTTCAGTTTGATTCTGACGGTGAGTTTTGATGTGTGTCCCGGAGCCCCATACATGTAGCCACTGTTTTGTAATTGGAAAGACTTTATGGCAGCATAATTTGTGTGTGTGTCCGTGTGTGTGTGTGTGTCAAAAATTCTCCCAAAGATTCGCTTTAAAAAAATTATCTTTCAAAAAAATTGGCAAGAATCCAATAGATGCTCACAATTTAAACCTTGTAAGTTTGTACACCAATTGAATGGAGGAGAATCTAAGATTCTTGTAAATCTTGATTGCAAGAATTTTAACAGATTCTCACACCCGTCCACAAATT
>JAMKCH010060854.1:0-21804 GCA_023653785.1 Ophioderma brevispina
TGGGTATACGATTACAATATATACCGTCGTCAGGCGCGCACTACTCAGGTTTCCGTTTTTCGTGGAGTGAAACTGATCTCTCCAAGTTTCCTCATCGCCATCAGCATTTTGTACGCCAAGCATCCAGCAAGACTGAGTCAGACTTTTTCTTGTAGGTGAGAAGTTTGTCTATTGAAAACACTTAGGGGTAGTCTTCTTCATCACAACTGTAAGTAGAATCTCATAATAAGCTATAATAATTTAAGAGAAACATGTCGAAATAATTTCACTATTTAAAAAATCTTATGCTTTTTCTGATAAGGCAAAATTAAATCTTTCATTGTATTGATAGTCGACTGAAGCCACATTTTTAACATCAGTTTCATTTTTTCGTATTCAAGAGGCATCACCGGTCTCTGACTTTTGTAATTAGTGTCGAATTACAACAGTAGGCGAAGTACAAGCAGATGTGCCTATTTTGTTTTCACAAATCCATTAAAAATAATCGATTTGAAAATAAGAGAAAAGGAGCAAATTTTTAAGCCCAAATGGGAAAATTATTTGTTTTGTTTTGTTTTATTGGTTGTATTGTTTTTTAAAGTTTGCGATCGAATTCCAAAAAATTACCACTCGTAGTTGAAAAAACTTATTTTTATATAGAATGTGCTAAAGCAATAGTAGCACATTTTTGATGCGCGCCGGCAATGAAAAGACAAATGGAAAAGCGAGTTAATTATTTAACGAAAATACAATCTAAGTACAACCCAAAAGATTGAACAAAACTTATTTTATTGCATGCTTTTCGTACTTCATTTTTTAACGAGGAAACTGAACTACCTTTATGAGAGAGAGAGAGAGAGAGAGATGGGAAGGAGAGAGGGAAAGCAGAGAGTCGGGGATAACTGATGAAGAAGAGCACTAGATGCGTGAATGACATCGTGCATCAGAGCGACAATGGAGAGGAATTTGAAAGAGGGCACTTTAAGGAAAGTTTATGTTATATTTTGTTATCTCATTAATCTTTTCATTTTGATTTTATGTATGTTCTACGAACGCACCGTCGGATGGACGGGTGCCGCTAGCTATAAAAAGCGAATGTTCAAATAATAAAAAAATATGAGCGTGCCCTGACATGCACGACGATGCGTTCACATCTGTCCTGTGCGATCACAATAGAGTGATAGCATACCGGTCGTTGGCAAATCAGACAAGTGTTTAAAGAAATTTACGCACGACGCGCCTGTAAAAGGCGGTTATGATTGGGCGACGACTGTCGGTGACAATACCAGGTCGTTGGCCCAAACAGCAAGTGGATAAAATTTCGCACGGCGCGCTGTGAAAGGAAAGGTTTATGACTGGGCGAGGACTGCCGGTGCTACGCTGGAAAAAGGAGGGAACGCAATAAAAATTCCCAATCCGATGGCGCTGCCCTGCAAAGTGCGTTTTAAAATATAGATTAATATGATTTTAATATGATTTTTATTATTATTGTAATTTATGATTGTGGCTATCATCCCTCCTCCCTCCCTCCCCTCCCCTCTCCTCCCTCCCTTCCGTCCCTCCCTCCACCCTCCACTCCCTCCATCCCTCCATCCCTCCCTCCCTCCTCCCTCCCTCCCTCCCTCCCTCCTCCCTCCCATCCCCTCCCGTGGTTGCCTCCTTTCCCAAGATATATTGGAAAATAGGCTAAAGTCATTGGTTTATTTCAAGAAAGGTCACCGTTTGCAATATCCAGATTTCTATACTGACTACTCGCATCTTAAAATATACACTTGACTGAAATGATGACACACCTAAATAGACCACCCTAGGAAACGGTTTATCCTTGTATAGGCATTTTACCCAATAGTGTGGTCCCTGGGGTTTTGACCCGGAAAACAAAACTGTTATGAGTGATTTTTGCACGATAAGCAGAGGCATCGTACAAAGCAAATATCCAAATCCCATAAATCACCGTTGGGAAACATGTTATCCAAGATGCAGCACATATTAGCTATATCTCCGCTTTTAAAGTAGATGTTGATGGTTATAGTGCTTTTGAGTATGCTTTGGGGGGCAAAGAATCCATCAGTCAATCTAACTCCACTGGCTGACTTCCTCACGCCACAAAATCAAAATGGCCGCCATTTTATATAATTAGGCTTTATTATCTTCATGTTTTTGAATAGGTTTGGCGTCAAAATTTAGTTTTGTTTAAATCTAAATCATGAGTTTTCCTTAAGTCAAAAACCAAATGGCCACCAAAAGGCTGCCAATTGCTGCCATTACATATAATATCTTCTCACTGACATATACTTCCCTTTGCAGTATCCGCAAGAAGCCTCGGTCAAAATGACGCATATATAGGAGGGTTGTTAAAGGCAATAATCCCGAAAAGGATTGTTCGAAGTACCAAATAGTAGTAGATTTAGTTCCTATTTAGTTATTCGAAAGAATGACTTGGGGTTATGTTATTGGAACTTAATCAGAATGCAATTTCCCCAAAACTGCACAATGGAAACCAGTACGCCCGCTTTCAAAATAATACTCAATCGAAAGAATGCTTTAAAAAGTTAGTATAATGCAGTTTTAGTATACTTTTCACATAAACGCGTGATTAATTATGGGCCACACAAGTACGTCTTGCCAAAAATGGGCATAGAAATAGGCCATATTATATTATATTTTTACACCAAGTACCAGAAAGGGAAACTGGAGTGTAAAGAAAATATATGCAAAGAATGAATCCCAGAAATTGGGAGAACTCACCTTTGGGTGTGAAACCACCTCAAGAGGACTTCCTAATACATTAACTTCAGGTTCCGTTTTTTGTACCCGGCCTTTTACAAAATTTCTCTTTATTTATTTATCTCTATTTACTTATTCACTATTTATATTTATTAATTATATAAGTTTTCTTGCATTTTATTATTGCTTATAGTATATATTATTTAGAATTATTTGTTTGTTTCTTTACCCTTTCCTTGTCTGAAAGTTGAGATAAACGCAAATATATGTTAATGGCGGCATTTGAATTTTCAGTTCGAAAACTGGATATTTTAGATTTAGACTAAAATCATCAAACAATATACTTGAGAAGCCAAGATATAGCTAACTATATAAAATTCCACTTAACAATTCCAAATTTAAACATTTTTCCCCAAAGGGGATTCCTGGGGATTTTGGATATGTTGTTATAGGATGTATTCTGCATGTGTGGTGAAAAAATCAAGCTCATACAAAATTTTTTCCCGTAGTAGTGTATTTCTCGTCCAAGGGACTATACTACAATCATGGACAATGTAGACAGACAGTCCTTATGCAAGTAATGTGAGCTACTCGTTCCCGTTTATCTCTGTAGTCATTTTACCCAATCGTATACGACGTCCTTAAGGAAGGCTTTGAGTTTCTTCTTCTTATCGGGTCCAACACTGGTTTCAAATATGATCCAGCCAGAGATGGGTCCAACGTCTGGCGCCAATTCCGCAAGCCTCCTTGTCTGGGCATGTTGCTACAGAGTGGGCCGACCAAGAGATGTTCCATTGTCGGTGGTTCTTGTTCCAAAACCACAGGTAGTGTCTGATCTGTTCAGGTAAGCCCACTTCTGCAAGGAAACCTTAGATCGGCCAATTTCTGGTTATCCATCTGTTGAGGCATCGAAATTCAGCCCATGAGGAGTAGGCTCCAGTGGGAGAGCTCACACAGGTCAATGCCAATAGATGTTACTTGGTGATGGAAAGTCTTCTTTCCACTCTCCACTTCTCAATCAATCAATCTTTATTTCCATAAAAAAAAAACAATTAACATCAAATAACATCAAAAAAACAAAACTTCATGAGGAGGAGGCTGGAAAGCCATTTAGGCCTGAAAAATCACTACCCTTAAAAAACAAGCAATTTTAAAAAATCAAATAACGAAAATAACATGTTGTTTAAGTTGATTGCGAAAATGTTGTACGGATTGAGAACTTTTATGAAATTGTAGTGAATCCAAAAGAATAGACCAGTTTTTGAATTGCGTTGTCGCAAAAGATTCGTATTTTTGTCAGGTCATTGGCGTGTCTTGTAGGGTAGTCGTGAATATCAGATCGTTTTGTAAAATTATTTTTGAAAGCCACGGTAGATCATTTATAGAAATCTAAACATGAGCACTCAAGCTCAATGTATAAATAATCTGTAACAGGTAAAAGATTATGTTTAGCACATAAGGGTCGGGTATGACTTCTGTAGTGGCTATTAGAGACAGATCGTACATTCCCTTATTTCTCTTGAGCTCTGTCCCAACATAGGGTGCTTCACATTAGATATTGGTAGCTACGCTCTTGCATGGCTCGCTCGCTACGACGTCTGTCTGGTGGCGCAATTCCTTAGGATGTATAAGTTTCCGTTGGGGTGGAAGGAGGGCATCCTGTGAATAAGCGGGGAGGCATTTAAACGCTGCCAGATCAAGATATTGGAGTGTTATCTTTCCCATTAAAAAAACCCAGGGCAAGCATACTCTGCACATGAGTAGCAATGGTAAGTTGCCTCGATCGTGGGTATTGGCGAGTACCCCCATCTTGTGCCAGGTACCGTATGTTCAAAGATGTTATCGCGTGAACATACTTTATTTTGTCTTCTCGATGTGGGTCTTATAAGGAGAGAGGTGCGATCCAAGGTAACTCTTAGGTAGACAAGGTTATCACAGTGCTCCAAGGTGTTCCAGGAACGGTTACTTTAAGCTAACGTTGGCTTCCCGGTTGCGTAGATGGAAAATACACACCTGTGTCTTGGATGGATTGCCCGCGATGGTTTTCATATAATAAGGAGGGAGTTTATCCAAAGCTTTGGAGAGTCAAGTGTGAAGTCGGCATCTTGTGCGCTAATTCCAAGATCGTCTGCATAAATAAACGAACAGGTTCCTGCACTCCTAGGTTGGGCGTTGGTTATAGATGTTGAACAGGAGAGTGCGAGCACACTCCCTTGAGGTAGTTTATTCTTGAGCCTACGCCAACGACTCTTCTTCGATACTAGCTGAACAGAGAACATCCTGTTTCCCAGCAATCCTTTGATAGTTCAGTCTAGCGGATATCCCATTGATGATTTCAGGACCTCATGGAGTAGGATCTGATGATTGAAAGTGTCGTAGGCTGCCGATAGGTCGACGAAACACTACCCCGGTTACCATACCCTTTCAAAACATCCTCAATGTGTTGAGATAGGTTGAGTACTTGGTTGTTTGTTTATTTGCCTGCCGGAAACTGTTTTTGGTATGAGGTGTTCGTATATAAAAGGTGCGATTCGATTGAGCGGGAGGACGTTCAAGGGGAATTTATAGGTATGCGCTGAGGAGTGATATTGGTCTGTAGCTCTTGGGATAGGATGGATCTTTCCCATGTTTTAGAAGTGCCATAACACCGTGCTTTCCTCAGATCTTGGGAACCCCCCCTGTGGGAAATAAGGCAGCAATGGTAGAGCTCAAGAATCATTCCTTGTTACTGGGCCGAAATTTTTCAGCGGCTCGGTTGAGATGTTATCAAGGCTTACTGCTTTTACTGGTTGTAGTTTAGCAATATCGAATTCCATTTCGTCCTTGTTGAAGGGGCGAGTGAATCCATGGTCACCACTATACCTCTAGTGGTCTAGTTTGATCTTCTGGGACGTCTTGCCGCACTGCCATTTAAAAGCAGTTGGTGGGCAACTGGTCTGGTGTGACATGTGGCTGCTGTGGGGTTCTGTTGGATCCCTCGGAGCTTCGGATGGTAGACCATGCTTTCTTGATGTTATGGGTCATATCGGTGGATTCAAATTAAAGTATGCCAGTTTTTGATCTTTCCTGGGATGATCCTCTCCGAAACTTCTACCTTTAGCAGTTGTTTCACCCGAAAATGGATTCAGCTTCAAACATGGTAATACTCTTGATATTCTCTAGCAACATTCCCCTGGAAAGGCCTGGTATATATTCCGTCCTACGCCTCTGGGTATGAATATCCGGGCAGTTCTTGGTTTCACTGTTGTGCAAATTTGTCATATTAAAAAGGTTTTGGAGCAGCCCTTCGCGGGAAAGCGAAATTTCTTTCCTTATAGTAGGTTCAACCATCGTGTCACCTCTAGTACTTTTCCCGAGGTATGAGCATTGAAGAGGCATCACCGGTCTCTGACTTTTGTAATTAGTGTCGAATTACAACAGTAGGCGAAGTACAAGCAGATGTGCCTATTTTGTTTTCACAAATCCATTAAAAATAATCGATTTGAAAATAAGAGAAAAGGAGCAAATTTTTAAGCCCAAATGGGAAAATTATTTGTTTTGTTTTGTTTTATTGGTTGTATTGTTTTTTAAAGTTTGCGATCGAATTCCAAAAAATTACCACTCGTAGTTGAAAAAACTTATTTTTATATAGAATGTGCTAAAGCAATAGTAGCACATTTTTGATGCGCGCCGGCAATGAAAAGACAAATGGAAAAGCGAGTTAATTATTTAACGAAAATACAATCTAAGTACAACCCAAAAGATTGAACAAAACTTATTTTATTGCATGCTTTTCGTACTTCATTTTTTAACGAGGAAACTGAACTACCTTTATGAGAGAGAGAGAGAGAGAGAGATGGGAAGGAGAGAGGGAAAGCAGAGAGTCGGGGATAACTGATGAAGAAGAGCACTAGATGCGTGAATGACATCGTGCATCAGAGCGACAATGGAGAGGAATTTGAAAGAGGGCACTTTAAGGAAAGTTTATGTTATATTTTGTTATCTCATTAATCTTTTCATTTTGATTTTATGTATGTTCTACGAACGCACCGTCGGATGGACGGGTGCCGCTAGCTATAAAAAGCGAATGTTCAAATAATAAAAAAATATGAGCGTGCCCTGACATGCACGACGATGCGTTCACATCTGTCCTGTGCGATCACAATAGAGTGATAGCATACCGGTCGTTGGCAAATCAGACAAGTGTTTAAAGAAATTTACGCACGACGCGCCTGTAAAAGGCGGTTATGATTGGGCGACGACTGTCGGTGACAATACCAGGTCGTTGGCCCAAACAGCAAGTGGATAAAATTTCGCACGGCGCGCTGTGAAAGGAAAGGTTTATGACTGGGCGAGGACTGCCGGTGCTACGCTGGAAAAAGGAGGGAACGCAATAAAAATTCCCAATCCGATGGCGCTGCCCTGCAAAGTGCGTTTTAAAATATAGATTAATATGATTTTAATATGATTTTTATTATTATTGTAATTTATGATTGTGGCTATCATCCCTCCTCCCTCCCTCCCCTCCCCTCTCCTCCCTCCCTTCCGTCCCTCCCTCCACCCTCCACTCCCTCCATCCCTCCATCCCTCCCTCCCTCCTCCCTCCCTCCCTCCCTCCCTCCTCCCTCCCATCCCCTCCCGTGGTTGCCTCCTTTCCCAAGATATATTGGAAAATAGGCTAAAGTCATTGGTTTATTTCAAGAAAGGTCACCGTTTGCAATATCCAGATTTCTATACTGACTACTCGCATCTTAAAATATACACTTGACTGAAATGATGACACACCTAAATAGACCACCCTAGGAAACGGTTTATCCTTGTATAGGCATTTTACCCAATAGTGTGGTCCCTGGGGTTTTGACCCGGAAAACAAAACTGTTATGAGTGATTTTTGCACGATAAGCAGAGGCATCGTACAAAGCAAATATCCAAATCCCATAAATCACCGTTGGGAAACATGTTATCCAAGATGCAGCACATATTAGCTATATCTCCGCTTTTAAAGTAGATGTTGATGGTTATAGTGCTTTTGAGTATGCTTTGGGGGGCAAAGAATCCATCAGTCAATCTAACTCCACTGGCTGACTTCCTCACGCCACAAAATCAAAATGGCCGCCATTTTATATAATTAGGCTTTATTATCTTCATGTTTTTGAATAGGTTTGGCGTCAAAATTTAGTTTTGTTTAAATCTAAATCATGAGTTTTCCTTAAGTCAAAAACCAAATGGCCACCAAAAGGCTGCCAATTGCTGCCATTACATATAATATCTTCTCACTGACATATACTTCCCTTTGCAGTATCCGCAAGAAGCCTCGGTCAAAATGACGCATATATAGGAGGGTTGTTAAAGGCAATAATCCCGAAAAGGATTGTTCGAAGTACCAAATAGTAGTAGATTTAGTTCCTATTTAGTTATTCGAAAGAATGACTTGGGGTTATGTTATTGGAACTTAATCAGAATGCAATTTCCCCAAAACTGCACAATGGAAACCAGTACGCCCGCTTTCAAAATAATACTCAATCGAAAGAATGCTTTAAAAAGTTAGTATAATGCAGTTTTAGTATACTTTTCACATAAACGCGTGATTAATTATGGGCCACACAAGTACGTCTTGCCAAAAATGGGCATAGAAATAGGCCATATTATATTATATTTTTACACCAAGTACCAGAAAGGGAAACTGGAGTGTAAAGAAAATATATGCAAAGAATGAATCCCAGAAATTGGGAGAACTCACCTTTGGGTGTGAAACCACCTCAAGAGGACTTCCTAATACATTAACTTCAGGTTCCGTTTTTTGTACCCGGCCTTTTACAAAATTTCTCTTTATTTATTTATCTCTATTTACTTATTCACTATTTATATTTATTAATTATATAAGTTTTCTTGCATTTTATTATTGCTTATAGTATATATTATTTAGAATTATTTGTTTGTTTCTTTACCCTTTCCTTGTCTGAAAGTTGAGATAAACGCAAATATATGTTAATGGCGGCATTTGAATTTTCAGTTCGAAAACTGGATATTTTAGATTTAGACTAAAATCATCAAACAATATACTTGAGAAGCCAAGATATAGCTAACTATATAAAATTCCACTTAACAATTCCAAATTTAAACATTTTTCCCCAAAGGGGATTCCTGGGGATTTTGGATATGTTGTTATAGGATGTATTCTGCATGTGTGGTGAAAAAATCAAGCTCATACAAAATTTTTTCCCGTAGTAGTGTATTTCTCGTCCAAGGGACTATACTACAATCATGGACAATGTAGACAGACAGTCCTTATGCAAGTAATGTGAGCTACTCGTTCCCGTTTATCTCTGTAGTCATTTTACCCAATCGTATACGACGTCCTTAAGGAAGGCTTTGAGTTTCTTCTTCTTATCGGGTCCAACACTGGTTTCAAATATGATCCAGCCAGAGATGGGTCCAACGTCTGGCGCCAATTCCGCAAGCCTCCTTGTCTGGGCATGTTGCTACAGAGTGGGCCGACCAAGAGATGTTCCATTGTCGGTGGTTCTTGTTCCAAAACCACAGGTAGTGTCTGATCTGTTCAGGTAAGCCCACTTCTGCAAGGAAACCTTAGATCGGCCAATTTCTGGTTATCCATCTGTTGAGGCATCGAAATTCAGCCCATGAGGAGTAGGCTCCAGTGGGAGAGCTCACACAGGTCAATGCCAATAGATGTTACTTGGTGATGGAAAGTCTTCTTTCCACTCTCCACTTCTCAATCAATCAATCTTTATTTCCATAAAAAAAAAACAATTAACATCAAATAACATCAAAAAAACAAAACTTCATGAGGAGGAGGCTGGAAAGCCATTTAGGCCTGAAAAATCACTACCCTTAAAAAACAAGCAATTTTAAAAAATCAAATAACGAAAATAACATGTTGTTTAAGTTGATTGCGAAAATGTTGTACGGATTGAGAACTTTTATGAAATTGTAGTGAATCCAAAAGAATAGACCAGTTTTTGAATTGCGTTGTCGCAAAAGATTCGTATTTTTGTCAGGTCATTGGCGTGTCTTGTAGGGTAGTCGTGAATATCAGATCGTTTTGTAAAATTATTTTTGAAAGCCACGGTAGATCATTTATAGAAATCTAAACATGAGCACTCAAGCTCAATGTATAAATAATCTGTAACAGGTAAAAGATTATGTTTAGCACATAAGGGTCGGGTATGACTTCTGTAGTGGCTATTAGAGACAGATCGTACATTCCCTTATTTCTCTTGAGCTCTGTCCCAACATAGGGTGCTTCACATTAGATATTGGTAGCTACGCTCTTGCATGGCTCGCTCGCTACGACGTCTGTCTGGTGGCGCAATTCCTTAGGATGTATAAGTTTCCGTTGGGGTGGAAGGAGGGCATCCTGTGAATAAGCGGGGAGGCATTTAAACGCTGCCAGATCAAGATATTGGAGTGTTATCTTTCCCATTAAAAAAACCCAGGGCAAGCATACTCTGCACATGAGTAGCAATGGTAAGTTGCCTCGATCGTGGGTATTGGCGAGTACCCCCATCTTGTGCCAGGTACCGTATGTTCAAAGATGTTATCGCGTGAACATACTTTATTTTGTCTTCTCGATGTGGGTCTTATAAGGAGAGAGGTGCGATCCAAGGTAACTCTTAGGTAGACAAGGTTATCACAGTGCTCCAAGGTGTTCCAGGAACGGTTACTTTAAGCTAACGTTGGCTTCCCGGTTGCGTAGATGGAAAATACACACCTGTGTCTTGGATGGATTGCCCGCGATGGTTTTCATATAATAAGGAGGGAGTTTATCCAAAGCTTTGGAGAGTCAAGTGTGAAGTCGGCATCTTGTGCGCTAATTCCAAAGATCGTCTGCATAAATAAACGAACAGGTTCCTGCACTCCTAGGTTGGGCGTTGGTTATAGATGTTGAACAGGAGAGTGCGAGCACACTCCCTTGAGGTAGTTTATTCTTGAGCCTACGCCAACGACTCTTCTTCGATACTAGCTGAACAGAGAACATCCTGTTTCCCAGCAATCCTTTGATAGTTCAGTCTAGCGGATATCCCATTGATGATTTCAGGACCTCATGGAGTAGGATCTGATGATTGAAAGTGTCGTAGGCTGCCGATAGGTCGACGAAACACTACCCCGGTTACCATACCCTTTCAAAACATCCTCAATGTGTTGAGATAGGTTGAGTACTTGGTTGTTTGTTTATTTGCCTGCCGGAAACTGTTTTTGGTATGAGGTGTTCGTATATAAAAGGTGCGATTCGATTGAGCGGGAGGACGTTCAAGGGGAATTTATAGGTATGCGCTGAGGAGTGATATTGGTCTGTAGCTCTTGGGATAGGATGGATCTTTCCCATGTTTTAGAAGTGCCATAACACCGTGCTTTCCTCAGATCTTGGGAACCCCCCCTGTGGGAAATAAGGCAGCAATGGTAGAGCTCAAGAATCATTCCTTGTTACTGGGCCGAAATTTTTCAGCGGCTCGGTTGAGATGTTATCAAGGCTTACTGCTTTTACTGGTTGTAGTTTAGCAATATCGAATTCCATTTCGTCCTTGTTGAAGGGGCGAGTGAATCCATGGTCACCACTATACCTCTAGTGGTCTAGTTTGATCTTCTGGGACGTCTTGCCGCACTGCCATTTAAAAGCAGTTGGTGGGCAACTGGTCTGGTGTGACATGTGGCTGCTGTGGGGTTCTGTTGGATCCCTCGGAGCTTCGGATGGTAGACCATGCTTTCTTGATGTTATGGGTCATATCGGTGGATTCAAATTAAAGTATGCCAGTTTTTGATCTTTCCTGGGATGATCCTCTCCGAAACTTCTACCTTTAGCAGTTGTTTCACCCGAAAATGGATTCAGCTTCAAACATGGTAATACTCTTGATATTCTCTAGCAACATTCCCCTGGAAAGGCCTGGTATATATTCCGTCCTACGCCTCTGGGTATGAATATCCGGGCAGTTCTTGGTTTCACTGTTGTGCAAATTTGTCATATTAAAAAGGTTTTGGAGCAGCCCTTCGCGGGAAAGCGAAATTTCTTTCCTTATAGTAGGTTCAACCATCGTGTCACCTCTAGTACTTTTCCCGAGGTATGAGCATTGAAGAGGGGATTGTGCCGTGAGTGGAATTAAATCCCGCTATTGAAACAGCTTGAAACAGCAGTCAGGTAGCAGAGAAAAAATCAATTATGCTCAATGAAACCATTTAAGTCTTTAACCTCAAAACATTCATCGCATTGTGCTTCAATGGTATTCAATGTAACAGGTGAGTTGAATGGTGAATGTTATGACGTTTGTTTTTTTTGAAATTTTTTTTGGATAGAAGGAACAAAAGTCTTTGCACTATCTATGTAATGATGATGAACCTAAAGCAAGAAATCTTTGTTCGTTCATGAAAAACAGGTGAATCGGGCCACAATTCTGCCTCCTCTCCCACTAATCGACGCTGTCCAAAACTTTTTCCTCTGGTGAAAAGATGGGGTTGAAATCTACTATAGTTAACTAATGTGTATACAGCAGCATCTTTAATAGCCACAGTTCACTGATAAACAATATATTGATTGTAATGCTATTATTGCAAGTATTTTTTGTATACGCATGATTGCCTCTGTTCAGTGAGGTTAGTAATCCCGACATCACCAACAAATCTTGCTAGTAAATGGGCTTAAAGGAAATATGTCCGATTCTGAATTTTGGAAAATTGGTATGGATGGGAAAGCTTAGTAACGTAGATTACAGATAAATCAAAAATAAATTGAAAATTGCCCACATTGTTGATTTTTGCCTTTTAATTCCCGCCAATAGCTACTCGAAACGATTCTGACAATCCACATCGCAGGCAAATGGTGACGTCAAAGTGATGACCATCATAATTTACGTCGTGTGACCATAATATCGCAGTGTTGCCACTTCAATAATAATAAACACAAACGAAAAACACAAAATATGTCATTTGTAACTTTTTTTCTAATTTATGATTACTTTAATTAAGCCATCAATATTACAGTGTCAGCAATAACAATTCGAGTCAAACACGATGTTTGGTCATCACTTGGACGTCACGAGGCGGAGCAAAATTGGGCGCTTTTTGATCATGAAGGCCGTGCGAAAAATCCGCAGTTTATTGATGTCTTAAAGCAAAAATTTAAAATGCCTCTATTTGTTAATTTTACATCAAATGTATTCTTTTTCGGAATTCGTGATGTATGTTTGTTTTTCTTTCTTTTTTTTCTTTTTCTAATATATTTTATGAAAGTAAGTCAAACTGGCTTGACAAAAATCTGACATATTTCCTTTAAGAATGCTTTCGAAGCGCTACTTGTCGCAGGTTCGAAACCCCGCTGCCTATAATTGTTTCGAAAAAGCGAAGACCGTCTCCATATTCAAGCTAGTGGAATTTCATAAGTTAGCCGGATAAAAATATCGCGCGGGACTAGTGTACCATACTGATCCCCTTTTACCCGTTCTGATGCAGGCATCAGAATGAACTTTTGGAAAGAGAAAAAAACTGAAAAAACCTGTGAAATCCAGCAAAAAATAAACAGATTGAAAAATAAAATTATACGCGTGAATTCGAGAAAAAAAAAACAAAAAACTGAATTCAGTTTTAAAATATGAAAAAGATTCTCAGGCCCGTGGATTGATGACGACTCATGGATGGTTGAGTGCCACCCCACACCCACCCTCTGGGAAAATGACCTGTCATTTCGTTTAACACGCTATTTATCTCGTGATTATGACACCACATAAATCAAAATCGGTTTTTTTCTGGCATTATTTTATTAATTTATTTTTTGTAACAGTCACGAAGATTCCGTCCTGCTTTCTTCCTTCCAAGTTGCTCAAAAATGCAATAATGATGTTGATGCTCGTGGTATCTGTTCAAGCTGTGGAATCGTTTCATTCCCCAATGAACCGGCCCTTGTTAATTACATTTTGTGAGTTCAAGCCATTTTGTTCGTTTATTATAGTCAATAAAAAATATGATAGAACCGTGACAATTATAACCAAAATCCAAAACAAGAAAACAAAACATGGTAAATAACAAGAATTACCATCTCTATGAGACACAAGCACCACCAATAAAATCTGTAGAAAATGTGAAATATGTTAGTTGCACTAGGAGGTGGCACTGCATGCATAGATGAATGAAAAGTTTAATCAATACTTTAACATGTGGATAAACTGAACAATAAGATTAGTCACAATAGTTTTTATTCAAATTAGAATCTTATTCCAATAAGATGGTGGTTCTACATTTAAAATTAATAAAGGCATGCTTGAGTGTAAATTCAAAAGTCCCGTGTTCTAAATCTTGGTTATATGAAGTTTACCCCGAGACAAGAGGTTGGTCAACATTTGCGCCATACAAAGGGCGTTTGTGTTTTAGATATGCCGAAAAATGGTCATAACATTACTCGGAAGGGGGGGCCAGGGAAAAATTTAGATTAGATCCACAGAAATCCTTTCAAAGAAGGACAATCTTGAACAATGTTAAGAGTACTGTGAAACGAGTACCAATCAACATTTGAACAGAGTCCGCCGTGGAAGCGGAGAACCGCCCGAACGTTACAGAACATTGCCAGCCATCAGACGGAGTCTTTCTAAATCCAAGACAAAAGTTGCAGACGTGACAATGTGCCACACATCCACAGTTCAAGCTTTAACAGGATTTTCCCCGTATAGAATGCAAATGAGCCGCATTCTCTCCAAGCCGCAGACTACCGACGCGGAATAACCTGTCAATGGCCCAACACACAGGGCCTGCAAGGTTTTTAAATGAACTTATAGTTGGGGACGAGGCAACGTTCAAGATGAACAGACATCGTGTCAGCACACATACAATGTGAGGCACTACACAGACAATAACAATCCCCAAGAGATTATTTCTCGCTGTTCTGTCTGAATCACTTTTTACAAAACCTTGGAAGGAAGTGTCCATTACATGTGTTACATAATCGCCTATTTCTTCAAAAATACTGAACCGGAATCAAGTGATGTTTACATTAAAATATTAACAAAAATAATTGTGCTTTAAGATTTTTTTTAATTTCTCAAATGCGGAGATACTACTTTTGAAGTTCTGGTACTATTAGTTTTAGGGCTTGTAATGTAATACTTATCGCACCCTGAGGAATGGAACAAGCCGCTAGACGGCATATGTTTAGAGTTATTCTGAAAAATGGAAAATTGTCAAAGGTCTAATTTAAGTTTTTTGAAAACGCATAAGCTTTGTCAAAACATTTAAAAAGAGGTTAGCTTATATATTTATTTTGAGTTAATAATGCATGCTAATCTCCCGTGATTACTGTATTAGGAAAGAAGAACAGTGTGTGGTTATTCTTTAAATAACAAAATCATCCAAAAAACTCCTGTCAGTGGCTTGCACAGATCGTATGAGTTTATTTATGCTAGAAATGGTTGGTTTGTCATTTTAAAGGATTCCATAAATTGCATGTTTATGCCCGTGGCAAAATCTAGAATCTCAAATGGATTTGCTGTTTGTGGAGGAAAACCTGAAAGTGTCATATAATCGCCCATTTTAAGAACTTTTTTGTTGTGTAAATCACTGCAACGCACAAAGCAACTATAACATGATATGCATAATTAAAATTGTCTTATGTTAAGCAAACTCCGAGGATAAGATATTTGTATTAAATATTAAAGGACCATAATGGAATGAAAAAAATGACATAATGAAAGGACACTTACTGAAATCACTTCCAAACGAGTTTGAAAACAATTGATGGTACATTTGTAAAAAACAGTAAAAACATGAAGAGTTCCGGGGGGTGGGAAGTTTGTGGCAATTTCTGGAAACAAGGCTGCTGACATTACTGCCAGCATTACCAAAAGTTTGAAGCAAGGTTGTACTCAGCTCCACAGACCATGGCTATGTATATGTGCTTAATCCCGGCTATCCATCTTTCACGTTGCCAGATAAATATCTTATTCCAAGCCTTAAAGTACAATGCTTGAATCCCGGTCTGAATGCTTTGCATGTTGGCAAAAACATGCTAGATCCACTGTAAAATCTGTCAGGGATGTGCAACCCCTTTGCTTTTTGTTTCCATAAATGCCACCAACTGCCACCCCCCGGAACTCTTCCTGTTTTTTACTGTTTTTATATTTTAGAATGGGAGGGGCCCTTATATGCATGATATCTAGCATAATCTAATGACGAACGAAACTCAATCAATCACGCGAGGATCCAGTCATGTATACAACCCGAGAAAGTAATTTGGGAAAATAATTATATAGCACCTACCACATCACCCGGTATTCCCAGGCGGTCTCTCATCCAAGTACTGACCGGAGCCCGAGTGCTGCTTACTTTCCTCCGCACGAGCTTCTATAAGTGTTCTTTAAACTGTTTTTACAGAATGTAAACATCCAAATTGTTTTCAAACTCGTGAACGTGATTTCGAGTAAGGGTCCTTTTCATTATGTGCTTTTTCCATGCCATTTTGTCCCCCCCCCCGCCCCCCTTTATCAACAATAATAGTCAACTATAAGCATAGTCACGGTTCAAATTCCCAAGTTTTGCGATGATGATCAAGATTTTTCGTTTTGTTGACTTAAAGACATGTTTAGTAGGGGCCATTAGGATACTGGACGAGGAATGATGACAAAGAATGTGATTTTCTTTCTCAAGATATCGATAACTTAACGTCACATCGTGGATTAGCATTTTACAATTAACATGAAAAATACACGATTTGTTAGATAGTTGGGGTCGCGGCAAAATCCTCGTGAAAATCTGAGTCATGCCTTTAAACAATGTGTCCCTTCTACCTTAACTGTTATTATTGTTTTTATATTTTCATTCTTCTTGCACAGATACTGTTTTGGTCTTGAAAAACAACGCATCTACTCTTCACTAGAACCCCTCAAGTGTTTTACCTTCTCTTCTTCAACCACATAGAACGCTTCAGGAACGTTTTCTCCCTTGTAATTCTCCTCTGGCTTCACTGCTTCAGTATTATGTTCAACCACCTGAATCTTAAGCTATCTTCATCTGGTTGTATTGTGCGTGTATCCGGATTGTATGTGTATTTATGTAATACATCTATCACCAAGCCCAGTAGATAGCGATTGAAAGAAGGCGCGCACATTTCAGGTTAGCCCATTTCTCTATTTGTTAAATCAGTTAGGCTCTGTCCGCAATCATGGAATCACAAGCTGCGTTATCATGGCTTATTGTACTGATTTTTTGCCACACCCTTTTCCTTCTGCACGGGCACCTAGTACCCTAACCGCGAGCACAAGGACCACTTAGTTCACAATTTGATATCAAACGATCATTACCTTAGCCCTTCTACTGGTTCTAGCGTATGATGTCATTTGTAACGAACTCCCTGACAACAACTACCCCGGCCAGTGATATAATATAATATCCTCAACAATGATGGCCATCACTTAACAATAGCGTAAAAAGACGAGAGTATCCTCAGACCACAACATGACCAAAATCAAAGACATCAGAAGGTCGTGCCATTTTGTTAATGACTATATAATCAAAATTTGAAATCAAAAGAACTGATAACACATAGAATCGTCTCCAATTTATGATATCACTGAGTATGCTTTGACGTATACCAGTAGGCATATTTAAACCAATAATCCATTAATGATAATACGCCCGCGGGCATAGTCGTTGTAGAGCTAGGTCGAAACTACGTTGGCCGCTTCGAAAACAGGTCGACGGTTTTATAATTTACGTCGAAAATGCAATTGAATCGCTTTCTTAAGACACGGGGTCAACTCGATTTGCATTTCGACAGAAATAGTGTGTAAATTTAAAAACTCTCGACGGTCTTTTCAACGTTCCAGCGTCGATTTGCCCACTGGGTGAGTACGATTTGACGTATACCGGTAGGCCTATTGAACCACTAATTCAATAATGATACGGAGTACGATTTGACGTATACCGGTAGGCCTAATGAAACCACTAATCCAATTAATAATAACTGCTGTGACAATGCGTGTGACCATGAAATTTTACTTTTGAATAGGCCTCACCCTGTACTAATCAATGCGGAACACTAACAAGCATAAATTGCGGTACCCCCCCTGCAACTACAAAACTCAACATGGCATATCGAAAATATTAAAAATACCACCGGCAGTAGTAGTGGTGTATACCTATTTTTATGTGACATTGGGAAATCAAATAACAATTGCCAATAAATAGAGTCCTTTTTTCGGTAGACTAGATCCCTGCATTCTTTTTAATCCAGGGAAACATTCAGGTTTCATTTTCGTAACACTGGAGCAAAGCTTGAGGTCTGCACCTTCAAAAGTAAAAAGACACATGTTCTGAAATAAACAGTGCGCGCCACCACTGAGCAGTTATTAAGTGCGCGGTGTAATGTACTGTCAAAACGCAAACAGCGCATCTATAATAGCCGACAGCACAATTCCAGTTTCTTGTATAAGTGGTCATCATGATCACGGCCGAATGCCATTAATTTTTGAAAGTACGCTTTAACACCAAATTCATATTTGCAATATGATGGGAGACTGTTGACGGGATTTTAGGTCACTTCATTCGGAAGAACAATAAGTGCAGTGTCAGTGCTTTTAAGGCAATTACATGTGAACACATTAATTAAATCTGAGAACTTACGTGTGCTCAAATCCATTAAGAATTCATGTACATGTTTTCTCTGCTATTGCTAGCCGTGGACAAAGTAGGTTTGCATCATTTTTAGGGAAGTAGTCTTGTTTGGTTATTTGTTTCACCGTTTTCTTTCTTGTTCTCACCATAAATTTTGCAAAAAAGTACATATTTTTTCAAATATACTAAGCTAAAACAAGGATAATACTGATTAAGTAAGCAAAATGGCAGTTTCTGGATATTACAGAATTTTAAAAAAAAAACATGAGTAAAAAATTGGCTGAATTGGCTCCTGTTTATTTATAATTTGTTTCTTCAATCAGCGTGCAGCAATAATGATCCATTCAAATGACAACAACGAGCCGTTTTCCCTCCCCCATCTTCTGTTCTTGATTTAAATATACTAAATTTCAATGGGTTGCATCCAAATGATCCGGCATTAACTAAATACTGCTGTGCTGATTGAGTAAGATGTTGGCTACTAGGGATAAACGCACCCCCAACGTAAGGGCTTAATAGCTCAGTAAGGGATGAATAGCTCAGTTGGTAGAAGCACTGTCTCGCAAATCCAGATGTCGCCGGTTCGAATCCCGCTTCAAGGCCAATTCTTTACTCATGTTTAATTTATAAAAAAAAAAACGCTCAATTTAAAAAAAAAAACACGACAAGTATTGTATAGTGATTATGCAGCATAGTATTAAATGCACTACCGACTTTCCGCCTTTCGTGGCTCTTCAGGTCACATACATATTTTATACAAATATAATAATCAGTTGTGTCACAAAACCAAGCGCAGGTATAAAACGCGTGCGTATCATCACTACCATAACTTGCATGAAATAGTGCGCGTGTTTGCGTATCATAAATAGTTTCGCATGGGGGTGGCGGGCATTTTATTTTTGGGGGTTTTTGTATAGAAAAATCCACAATTAAATACAAATTTTAAGAGCATATTCAAAGTGTAGATTATGCTGTAAGATAAATTTTGGAACAAGGTGGTAAAATAAGTTTGTAATGGGATGACCGCAATATGGTATCAAGGACGTAATGTCATTTGGTGAAATGAGTAAAGTTGTGGGTGTTTTGTGTGGAATGTGGAGTTGTTTTTTATTTAGTGTGTCGGTGTGTTTCGCTGTGGTGTGTATAATATATATATCTGTGTGTGTGTGTGCGCGCGCTCGCGCGTCTGCGTGTGGGTTATGTGCATGTGTGTGTCATATTTAATGTCTTTGTTGAGTTTAGGTTGAAATTTCTATTGTCTTGTGTGAAGTGGTGTTCGGCGTTGATCTACACCTACAACTACTTCCACACAGAAAAAAAATTGAAGAAAACTACTTCAACAGTCATTGTTTTCCAAATATGGTAAAGAAAACCCGCATTTTCTGAGGGTGCATTTTCTAAAATGTTAAAGCCCCAGCTTTAATCCGTCCGATCATACTTCCTGGAACACAACTATCAGCCATATCCCACCTGACCATGCTGACCAGTATTTAAGACTGGCCGTCTATCGTAAGCCATACAGGCCAAACGTATTGCCTGCAACGCGTTGCGACTTTCGGCAACGCGTTGCGAGCATTAGCAACGCGTGCGGCTCGTCCAATAGAATGACGAATTTCTGTGACGTAATTTCAAAATTAGACCACGAAAGGGTCAAAATATCTTATTTGCAACGCGTTATGGAAACTCACAACGCGTTTTTGCAAGCCTTCACAAACGCGTTGCGACCTCAACAAACGCGTTGCGAACCTTCACAACGGCGTTGTAACCTTCACAACGCTTTGCGAAGGTTCACAAGCAATAAGGGTCATAAAGTATTGCCGCAGGGGGGGGGGGGAAACGCGTTGGAGAAAGTAGCAAACGCGTTGCGACTTTGGCACGCGTTGCTGCGGTCCGCCAAACAAAATCATGCATTTTCGGACGTATTTCAAAAAATAGATCCCCAAAACGCTTTGGCGGCAATACTATGACCCTTCATGGCCTTCCACAAGAGTTGCAAGCCTTCACAACGTGTTGCGACTTCACAACACGTTGTAAACTTCACAACGCATTGTGAATGGCAATAAAGTCCTAACGTATTGCCGCAACGCCGTTGGAGCTTGCAACGCGTTGTGAAGGTCGCATGCGCGTTGTGAGATTTATATTTTTGTAAATACGTCGCAGAAATTCATGATTTTGATTGGCCACAAACCGCAACGGCGTTGCGAAATTTCGCAACCGCGTTGCTGAAATGTCGCAACCGTTGGCCTGAATTGTCGCAACGCGTTGCTGAAATTTCGCAACGACGTGGACTTTCTCACACGCGTTGCGGCAATACGTTATGAACCCCTATGCTTTCGACCTTAAGCAACGCGGTTTGTGAAGCTTGCAACGCGTTCTTAAGCTCGCAACAGCGTTGTGAAGGTTTTTGGCAAACGCGGTGCAAAGTATCTAGCAACGCGCTGTGGGGTTCTATTTTTTTTGAAATACGTCCCAGAAAATTCATGATTTTGATTGGCCGACGGGGGTCGCAATTCGTTTGGCCGAAATTTTCGCAACGCGTTGCTACTCGACTTTTCTCGCACATTGCGTTGCTACACTACTTTCTCGCAACGCTGGCAGCAATACGTGTATGGCCTTTATGGCTTGCCATAGCCGTCGTCCGAATATATATACGTGGGGAGGGTAGGGGAAAATAAAGTAATCTACCAGGCGGCAAGCCCGCTCTCAAACTCTAATATCTTTCCTCTGTGGATTCGGTTTTTCTAGCCGTTTGCTTCTTCTTCTTATCGGGTCCCTCACACTGTGAGTTCGCAAATATGATCCAGCAGAGATGGTAACAAACGCCTGCTGCTCAACTTCCAAATTCCGCAAGTCTTGTTTGTGCATTGTTGCTCCATCAGTGGGCAAACCAATAGGTGCCATTGTTGTTGTGGTGCTGTTCCACAACCACAGATAATATCCTGATCTGCTTCCAGATAGCCCCACGTTTCTTCTGCAAGGAGCCCTTAGATCGGGCCAGTTCTGGTTCTTCTCAATCTGTTGAGGCATCGCAATCATCCCATGAGGAGTCATCTCCAGGTGGGAGATGCTCCCCACCAGTTCATACCGATAGATGTTACTTGTTTGTTTCAAGTCTTTCTTTCCAAAGGCGACTCTCTTACCTCCTTAGAGACTGTTTTTTCAAGAGGTTGGACTTTGCTTAAAACTCTCTATGGATTTGGCGGTTGGCGCAGTTATCTTCCAGACATAGGTGCTATCACATTGGATACTTGTGCACTACGACGCTCTTGCGTGCTCGCTACGCTACGACGGACGTCTGGTGAAGCAATTTCCCGCTATAGGATGTAACAAGTTTTGCCGTTGGTGTTGGACGAGGCAATCCTGTGATAAGCCGGCAGGAGGCTTTTAACAACGTCTGGTCAACAATCTTCCTGCCATGGGTTGATCTTTTCCATACAGGGCAAGGCTACGCTGACACGAGTACACGGGCACGTGCCGTCGATCTTAGGGTAAGTGGGCGAGCACCCCATCTGT
>JAMKCH010060855.1:0-12287 GCA_023653785.1 Ophioderma brevispina
AAATTTATGAGGTACAATTTTACCCCAGCTACAATAATCAAGTAAACAAACACAAAATACAGAGGTTTATTAAATAACTAAATATACCACTAAAAGCAGAAAATGGTCCACAATGTAATGTCCATGACGCTGGAATCGCCCACATTCAGTGATTTCAATAGACATGTCCAGAAAACAAACATGAACAAACGAGCACACATCACAAAGCAATGGCGGGACCCAAGGTTTGGACAATATCTCAAGAAAGGAAGGGAGATATTGATAAGGCCCTTGAAACTCAATAGGAGTTCACGTAACATTTCTTTTAGCCAATTAATGTAGGGAAAACTTTTCATTATTCATATTTTGGTGACTGCCCGTATTTTACAGTGAAAAAACCTATAGGGATCGAACAAAATATGAACAATATTGGGTCTAGTTTTAGACCCATTTCCGGGACTTCCGAGACAGGTTTCCTTCAAAAAATTCCAATATCGAATGAAAAAGGAATGCTGAACAGAATTTTCAAAATAATGAATTATGTTCAGATTTTTGGACGCTAACGCGGCCCAAAAATAATAACGAGGGCGGGGGACGAGAAATAATAATCGCGTTTCAAAGGGCCTAAGTCTTAGGACTTAGATTTTTTCACTACTGTCATGTTTTTTAAGGTGGGACCGATTTGTGTCACGGTCTACCCAATTTTGCTAAAAATCAAACATCTCTATAAAAATAAACCACTGCAGCTTAAAATGTCTTTATCAGAAGAATATGAAGTTATTATATTTTCGAAAGTTATAGCGGTAGGGAATTAAACTACCGCATGCTTGGGATGATTATTACAGGGTCAACATAAATTTATACAGGGTGAACACATACAAAGTAGTTTTAAACTCTTATTTTTGTTTTTTTGATATTCTTATGCAGGATATGAAATAAAACTGGAAGTGTATTTTTGTGTGTGGAAAGAAAGACCTTTCAGGCAATATTGTCTGAATTATCTAGTGCCAAATTCATTTTACAGGGTGTTTCAAAAATTTGTTCTGTTCGGGGTACAAAAAAAAATATTTTTGTGTTAAATATTTTATTATTCACCCAACAATGTGATTTTATGTTGCGTATATGTTTTTGGACGGTCAACAGGACCCATTTTTACAGGTTATGAAAAATTTCCCACTTCCATATATTCATGAAAATGACAGTTTAACCAACATTTCAAGGTGAGGGGCGCTATTCGTGTCAAAGTCCGCCATCCTTGTACTATATTGTTCCTAGGGACAGGATAAATACCTATTGGACATAAACTTTTTATGAAAATTTTTAAGGCTCAGCTCTTTTTTTATTTGACCGTTGCACCACTATCATCAATTTAAAGCAGCGTATATATTGTAGCGGGACCCCGGGGCTGCGCTCTCACACCTAAATTATAGCTCCACAGGCATACTAAAACCGCTTTACCTTAATTAAACACCACTAGCAACCCAGAGGTCTCGTGTCCAGGGGGTGGTGGACGGGGTATCAACCAAGCGACCGAAGCCTTATAATGGTGATTGTGAAGAATCCTCCACCCTCTGGGGTGTTAACAACCACTCTACCGGTGTTAACCATCAATGTGAATTCAGAGAAATTCACACAAAATCTTTTAATACTTGATTTTTTTTAAAATTTTCAAAACTCTAATGGAATATTCATTAATTTGTGGTAGCGGTGTCATGAAATTCAATCAAACAACCTTACCGTACCATTTACATTTCTAATTAAAAGAAGAGACTAAACAAATACACAGGAAACCTTTTCTGTGTTCAAAAACATTATTTTTGTTTTTTAAATTATTTATTTTCAAGGTCATTCAGAATCAATAACACACCAAAATAAAATAATGTTTCATACCAATTTCAAGTTGTTTTTACATTTGATAATATGAAATTATATACAAGTTCCAGGAAAACTTTATCTCAAATTTTTGTAAATATTATTTTTACTATTTGGCACTGCAGGAGATCCAGAATTAATTAAATATTCACTTGAAAAAAAGAAAATATTTCCTTGTTATTTCTTGAAACAAGTTAATAAATTCCTTTAATCTTTCGACTTATAAGAAACTGTATTATAAAATTCTAAAATTTATGACCAATTTAATTATTTCTAGTTAATCAATCAATCACCAATCGTGATCGATAAACTTAAAGGGTTCTTTGGATGGCCCGATTTAAGGATATGAAGTTTCATCTTGATAGATTGGCCTTCACCCAAAAAAACCCCACCTGTAAAGTTCGCGCCGATATTTCAATGCCGTTCTTCATGTGAGAGCAGAAACAGTGATTTCGTAAGCTCCATAGAGTACTGTGTAAAATTAAATTGGTCGACAATTGGGGTACATTTCACTCATACTTCCAAACCAAACATACTTGGGCCCTAAGATTTCACAGGGTAAATGAGAAAAATAGTAGCTTTCTTCTGATACCAAAATATTACCCACTTCGGTAAACTCTGGGCTTCTGGGAACGAGGCTATTAGCGATCGAGGCCAGGGACCTTCCATCAGTTATGGACCCAATTTATCTGGCCCAATTTTTCCTGCTTTATGGTAGCAAGCCTTATTTAATCTTAGACCCAATATATTGTAGGCCTCGATTACCCTGCTGCCCCATTTCAGGCCCATATTTTTAGCCAGATTGATTTAGGAGACACCGGTTCACTAGAACTTGTCCTCTAGCTCCTGGGTCATCCCTATCCTGACTTTTGGAATCGGTCATTTTGGCCTGGAATTATTGAGTGGGTTTGATCTTCCCAGTGACTATGGTGGCCTAGATCGTGGGCTATGGTCTGCCTTTCTCGGGGGCTAGCCCCCGCCTGAGCGATGTTATCTAAAAAACAAACCCAGAAGTACACACAAAGACTCATCGAAATACACCTGCTTAAACGTGATGCCTAAAAATTCTGACGTTTACAAATCAACAGCTCTCTCATTGGATGAGCATCTAACTTGAATATTATGCTAATTAGTAATCAGCTGATCGGTCAAAAGGAAAACAAAGTTGTTTCCCTAGATGTGAAAATACAAGCTACAATTTTAGAGATTTCTACATTCCTAGAGTTATTTTAAACCTTGACAAATAACCCAAATTTACATTTATTCACATCTACGTCAAATTTACAACAACATTTACGCATGTTTACTTTCCATTAGAATCACCATTTACGAAAATAAAACATTTCTAGAGAATCCAACAATTTTCTAGAAACGCTACACACGAACTTGCTACACATTAAAATGGGGCTTTGTTGAGTAAAATCAACACTTCCAAAAATTGCTATTTTCTTCATTATCTGATTTGTAGGGAATTAAATACTATGTGATAATGGTAATAAGACATTCGGAACCATATATCAACTCTTGGAGTATAAAAATATGAGGGTAAGATAGCGAACAGGACAGTAAACTGGCACAAAAGATCTAAAATAGTAAACCTACACGCGGAAGAATTTGGCGAAAATACGAAATACATGGACAGAATGGAGTATTCTTCAAAAATAATCAGCCAATCATCGCAGCTTGGCATATAACAATGTTTTCACGATTTGAATCGTCCCTAGAAGTTTCAAAATGCAGCGCCATCAACAATCAAAGGTAGTGCAGGCCTAACCTAGCTCAGGCCTAGCCCGAGACTGAGTTTAGTACACAGTCCAAAATGGTGTCCCCCCCTTTAACATGATGAAATGGTATAGGGGGAAGTGGCGTTGACCCCTGTGTTCTAATTTAAAGACACATCAGTGATTTGACAAAATAGTTTGAAATTTGGCAGGATAGCTTTCAATCAAGTGAAGGCTAAAGTCTGGTAGAATTTGCATTTTGAGTTACCTTTTCTGGCTGTAGAATTGACAGAAAGGAAGAAACGGCAGTGTTCCAAGATACAATTCTCCATTCAATTACGTGTTGTTAGTAAGTGTCCGTTCGGACAGTAATGACTAATCTCCCCGATTCTGTCCTTAATTAGGTTGCTTCTTCTGGTCTTATCTTTGCAAGGGCAATGTTAGATACCTGTTCTGTTGCATACATGCAGAAATCTGATTTTGATGATTTTTTTTTCATTTGTTTGCTGATTTAGCAATCACTGGGGGGGGGGGGGGAAAAGTGTCTTTAATCATTATGATTTCATTTAATCTTTGAATTAGCAATTGGTCTGAAAACTTAAATAATAATGGAGTTTACCATTTTATGCAAAATAATTCAAAAATGTTATGTTAATCTGCAAGGTGGTTATCAATTGAAAATGTACACACCGCAAACGCATCCACCGCGACCGCATCCACCTCCACCCTGGCTAAAGTTAATGAATTGTGTTGTGCTAAAGTATGGTTGATGATTTTGGTTGTATCACCAATAATTTTGAAGACTATAAATTCTCTTTTAATATAAGCCCTATTCTTCATTACATTTTGTTTTGGAGTATTGCAAAGCGTAAGACAAGAATTGAACTGAAACCGTAATATGTGACAATCCACATTTTTGGGTGCCCACATAAAAAACACAAACGCCCCTAGCTAGCTTTCTCTGATTGCGATTTTTTTTATATATTATCACTTTCATACATTAATTTTTTTTAATTTTGGGTAACAATACGTTTCGCCGTAATATTAATTGTTTGAACTAAGCGTACGCAGTAACCTCCATGGTGTCGACCTTTACACGGGCGTATCGCGGGTCTATTTTAATCGTTGGGTTTACGCGCTCGTGTCTACAGTAGTGCACTTCAAGCCACCTGAGCAAATTCATGAATTGTTCGAATCAGTTCAAACAATTATTACTCAGCATAGCAGAGCTAATTCATGTAATCATGACTTTATTACATTTGCTTTGGCATGTTTGCAGTTGCACATTTCATTGACAGTCACAGTCTTAAAACACGAGTCATAGACAGAGCGCATGACTGCACAGATTCCGGACAGATTCAGTCTAGAAATCATTAGCTCAATACCACCTTTCTTGAAGTTTGTGTCTTTATTTATATCGTAAATCTAGTAGATCTATTTGAAATACACATAGCTTTAAAAGTTAAAAATCTGATGAACAATGTGAAGAAATCGTCTACAGACTAACACTTTCACCAGGCATACAGTGCCCTGTAGTTTCAGTTGCAGCTTGGTTTCATGGTTGTCGTAAATTGAAAACTCTCTTACGAATGATCTTTCGCTAAGCAAACGATATCGCCTGATATTTACGTAAGGAGCATCGACAATTCGAATTTGTAGTATAATATATTTTTACCCCACATTGCCCCCCGCGCTTAAATAAAATGGCAGCTTCCTTAATGAAAGGAGCACGTTATTTAGAGAAAAGTATCGGCAACGCCCGCAAACGTGCCCGTTGTTTGGACTTTGACGTCTCAGGATTGCGATCGTAGACATAGGTGTGTAAAATAAAAGAAGAAGGTAACTTGGCGCAGTTATTGTATTGCGCTTATTGTTTTGTGATTGGCGTTTGGGTTCGGAGGTTGTCATGGTTTGTTGAATTTGGCACACACGTACAGAACATCACACATAATCATGACATATCAGTCACATCAGGGGGTTGACACTTAGCGCCTGGCGTTCGTTTGCTCCTTAACCCCACAATATGGCTATTGCAAATACGAAAGTTAGCGTGTGCCAACGAAATTTCATGGTCCTCCTGTATTATTAACATCACGCCGTATAGAGTAGGAAAATAGAATTTTTTAAATCTTTCAATATGATGATTAAATCACTTAAGTGAAAGAGTATGTTTCAACATGAAACGACATATGATGTAATTCAGATAATATGTCCCTGAATTACCCCAAAAAAGATTTTAGTGGCTTACCAAAAAATATGGTGATTTCACACAAGTGGAAGCTGAGTCCCAAGGCCTCACCACATTGCTTTGGTTGCCGTTCAAATTCAGCAAGACAATGAAGAAGGTTCCAATACCATGTTGCCCCCATGGGGAGCCTAAATAGTTATTAAGTAACTTATGGTTGGCCGCCTTAATTCCTGCCTGGACAGTCAGACAGTGCTGGACAATAATGAGGTTGCCAGTTTGAAAATGCCCAGATGCACCATTATTTTTGCTGGCTATATTTTCTGTAATAAGATAGGGAATAAGATACTGTTTGTAACAGGGAAATAAAATTGATACTAATCAGTGACAGCAGCCAGCAGCAGGGTGTGGGGGGAAATAGGGGGGGCAGAGTAGATGAGGATTCCCCATTTCCCCCAAATGTTTCCTTGCTCCCCAGTTACCTTCAGTTAAATTTCACAATATAGTCATACTATTCATAATTCTAGTATCAAAAGTAAAAAGGCAAGACCTGAATGAAAGGTTCCTCTATCATAATATATACACCACACTAAAAAATGTATTTTATGATTCATTCAATCGCCCCTGGCCGCCGGAAAAAAAAAATCACATCGTACGTGCCATCAGTATATTTTAGTTATGACGTGAAGAAAGTCCGCGATGTAAATGGCTAATAGAGACACACCCTACAGCAATGGCAGCTGGCGGCACGTTTGAGGTTTGTGTAAACTCGCTTTTTGATTGGTAATCGGTACACGCCCCTGTGATATTACGCTCCGATGGAATAATCGGGCACACCCAAAAATGGTCACGTGCTGATTTTTCTCGGAACCCGAAGCCATGTGCTGCAGCGCTATTTGCAGTGTGTGATGCATTGACATTTTCCAATGCAGAGGTAAGTACGCGTGATTTCCAGTGCCACGTTGAAAACAACAACCCGCAAAGTCGTAAAAAATGTGTAAGTTAGCAAACAATGTTAAAGATTACGTTCGGATTGATGCGAATAGTAAATCTTACTATAAAAATACGAAGGATGAATATGACGTTGTTAGGTAAACTTGCTTAGACTCGGTTATTACATTGTGCAGGTCAAACTCGGCGGTCAAAGCACGTCCTTCAAAGAACAACAACAGACTCGGGCAGATTACAATGGTTGTTAAAATCAGTTAAACATTAAATTACGTATTATATTATATTTTGCTTACCTCTCCAGCTTCTCGTGTTTAGCATTAGTGGTAGTTCGATTATCTGCCAAGATGAAAAATAAGTCGGTGAAACAAGGTCTCCCCTGCACTGCCGGCTTGTGTTTCACAACTCTATGATCTATCTCGCTTGCCGAACAACAGTGGGCTTAAAATTAGAGCTTGCTTTGTTTATTTACCCTAAGCACTTATTTATTTTACAAGGATGACACGGAACAGACTTGTCACTTGCCGAACTTGAAAAAGTGTGGTCGGCACGAATTTTCTGCGCGCAAGAAACCCCTTAGATTTACTCAAACGCTAATTTTCTGCTGCTCAAAATAAAAACAATTCGCATATCGGAAGCAACGCACATAGCGCGAACCTGACATCGCCATCATCATCAATATCATAATGACCATCGCCATCATCATCATCACAAACCAGAAATGCAGAAAAAACAGAAAAGTAATTTAATCTGTTTAAGTACTCTGAGAATTATGAGACTGTAAAAAACTGAAACAACTGAGTACTAAAAAAAAATTTAAGGAAAAATAATTTTTGAAAATAATATTATAACACCCTCTTTGCTATTGACCCCTTTTATTTAACTCCAGACCCCCCCCCCCCCCAGCTCAAGGCCTACAAAAATCAAAGACAGTTATTTCATTAATGCCACTTTTAGCGTAATGCTACAATTAGGCAAACACCCCAGGGATTCCCCCGTTCCATCTCGCGCAATGTGCCGACTGCCGACTGAAAAGTCCAATTGGAGCTGCCAAAGTCTCACCAGATTTACTGTTCCACACCATCGAAAATGCCACAACAAATTGGCATACCTAACGGTAAAATAAATTCTAAACTTTCACCGGATGGGTGTCAGATTTTGTCGAATGACCGGCAAAGTTATGAAAAAACGGGGTATCGAATTGATTACTGATATAAGATCGGGATAAAATTGTAATGGACGCCACAACATAAGAGTAGCATATGTGACGTTTATAGCGAAATAGCGCTCCACCGAATCATAAATCCAAGGTTGCGAAAATATAGTTACTGTTCCCGTGTTGTAACCAGATATGTTTTCCGTAGATAGAAACCGCAAAGGATCATGGGCCGAAAAAGGGGCACAGCACCCACACGTCGATGTCTGATTTGTTTTTTCCGTGCACTGCTGTCATGAGGCATCACGGCAAATTGTATAACCAAAACTTTTGAGGATTGTTTTCAATGTATTTTTAAGTTAATGATGCTAAATATACTACCAGTTGTTGTCCATGAATGATATTATAAGTACTCTTTGTGTTTTATGAACAGACGATAGACTATTATCCCCTCAAAAATAACCCTAAAATTCACACTTTCGTCAGCTTCTATCGAAGCTGTAGCGTGCATCCGCCAAATGTAGTTGGACTACCTGTACCCCCAACTTCTCCCCATTTGATTTTACATAAACATTAACAAAGTTCATTCATTAACCGATATTAAAGCATCCGAATATTAATCCCCCAGTATGATAGCAATTTCACAATTGATATGAGTTTCATTATTAAATATTATTTTACGAAAAGAGACCTTTTGTGGAACGCACGCTCGGAGATACAACCGGACACGGGAGGTCAAACTTGGTCATCGATTGCCGCTTGCATCACGTGCCCAGTATTCGTGCAGTCGCCACGGAAAAAGTTGTTAGACTTCTATTCTATAACCTACCTGCATTTTCATAACTGATAATTTCGATTCACCCATAATTGCTAATTTTTTTTTTGGTTTACGCCTACACAAAGTTAACAAATTCTTTAAAGTTTTGCTCCTGTCAATTTCAAATAGTCTAATGTACATTGGCGAATTGATTTTAACAATCACCAGTGGTAGCCGACGGTGATTCGGCTGCCCGCGAAGTGTGCACATGGAGTTATTATATTTGCGTGCGTGGATCCAGCATATCTTAATTCTGTACGCGTCATGTTGACAAACTTACAATCATTACAATATACATTTATGTTGGGAAAAATATAAACCTTTCTGTTAATTACATTTCCAGTGTCATATATTTGGTATGAAATATTTAAATCAATGTGTGATTAATACCAACGACAGACGACCAAGGGGTCGGGCTGTAGCGGCACTACAGCAGCAGGGCCCGGAGCAGAATATCGCTCTCATGTCAACAGTCAAAATAAATGCCGCAACATTTCTCCATTTATTTTGTATCTCATCTGGAAACTTTTTTTTAACAGATAAAAGGTGGAAATAACATATAAATCATACAGCTTTTAGATTCTTTTTGTCCGATTTTTGTTTAATGAACCTGACTCCAAGTTTGATTTTTGTTGATTTCCCATTGCCAATAGGCAGTACAAAACTTGTTTACAGTTACATCCGGGAACCCAGTTTTTTTTGCCCGTTTTTTTTGATCCCATCATGCATTGCGGCAGAGCGCCCTCTTTGATTTTTCGCTCTCTACATAACCTTATAGTAACGAACTTTGCATTGCATGACACGGCTATAAATAAAGCGCCCTCGATTGCACCAAGGTCCATGTAGCTTTCGTGGCAACCAAGTTGTGTGACTGCGAATAACTAAGCCTAAGGAAATAAGCAGTGACATAGACTTACCACAAGAGCCTTTTAATTTACAATACGACATTACTATTTCATTCAGCTTGGGCTAGAACTTCCTTACGCCACCGACGATGAAAGTCCTAATAAATTTATATTAAAAATAAAATATATTTATATTGCACAAACTAAAAGAAGAAACACTCACAGTGAAAACTTTTCCTTTTTTTTGTCAAAGCCAAAGACACTCTCGGAAAATATGTGATTCTTCTGACTTTATTACTTGTAAATCTACTCCAGACTAGATCTTTCCTGAACCTAAAAACCTAATACAGCTTAGGGATAATTTAATTTTGACCGGGATTTTGGTCGTGGGTACATGGCAATATTCTAACATACATAAGTGCTGTACACAGTGGCAATATCCTGCACATGCAGACTTGGACAATCCATTCTTGTTGTGCCATATTCAGATGCCATCGGCAATTTAAAATCCTTTGCAGATGAAAAACAATCAGGAAGATTGGCGACGAGGGATTAAGAGAAACGAACGATTAATAGCGGCCCTGCCGGCATGCAGAGCATCATAATGACTTTTCCTGATTACCATTCTTCATATTCCCGAAGATCCTGATAGGTAGGGTTCCGTTCAGCCAGTTATAAATGAATACGGGCATTTTTTTAAAGGACCCGTTCATTATTGGCATACACAGCAAAATTCTTCACTCCTTGTTGTGAGAACACTAATCACTATTGTGACATTATACACTAAATCCAAATCCTTTCAGGGTGCCGTCTTTTTCTTTGAAAGCAGTCCTTATTTTTTAATTTTTTTTAACTTCTTGAAAAGGGTAGACAACAATGACCACGACATGTTTGTGTGGGGGAATGGTGTTTTGTGTTGTGTGGTGTTAATGCGGTGCTCAATTTTAAAGGTGCATTTTGTGATTTCATTGATGTACTATCCGATATCATTGCGAAAAGCTTATTCGCAAATTTTGAGCTGCTCACCATTTTTTTTCGGTTTTTGTGTTATGAACAATTGCTTTTTCCCAAACAGTCTCATAGGCTACGTGCTGTAATTTGCTGTCTTGTTATTACTTCATAGAACACTCTCGTGGGAGAGTGTGGCATAGTGTCTGTTAGGGTGAGCTCCTCTGTCATAAAAAAAATTTCCTGTGTTCGGAATCCCAGTTCAGTGAGGTCACTCGCTGGGATTTATTCGGAGGTGCTCACTTCGGTTTTGGATATGTAAATACCATGCCTGTTTCATAGGTAGATGCAACTTTGGTCAACCAGGGGTTCATTTTTTCAAACACAGTATCAACCTTCTTTTTTGTCTTCCTGTGGTGTAAGAGTTGAGAATTTTAAGAAAAATAGGTTCTGGAGCTTTAATCTTTTCCTCCTTTCTTTGCTATATTTTTATCACAAAGTTTGAAATTGAGGCAATTTTGGTGAAAAAAATACAATAATTTTAAATGGAAATTTTATTTTACAACAACCAAAAGAAATTAGACTTGGCCTAATCATTTATTTCACATATGCATTTTTTGGTCACTCGGCTGAAATATGAACATTTAAAGCTTAAATTTTGGCATTTTATAACACTTTTGTAACCTTTTATTTTGGACCAAAAATAGTTTTTTGACTAAAAAGTTGGTTTAAAATAAAAAAACAAAGTAGAATAAATGCCCTTCCCATAATTAATTACTCCTAGTTTGTTTTTGTGTGAAATCCCGCCAAATCTCACTCAAGGAAATTGCAGATAATAAAACTTTATGTGTTTGTGCTGGACTTGACATGTGAACGGAATTAGAACCTAAAATCCCCATCCTATTTTTGGCCACTTACTAAAAACACACAACTAATTTTATTACTAATTTTATGCTTTTACAAGGAAGTACTATGACCACCTCACATAATAATCTTTATCAAAACCCCAATGCCTTCCAATTTTAGAGAAGCTGATGGTTGTGTCTGGTTTGCTTGTTTACTGCTGTTGCTGGACTTGACAATGTCAAATTGTGAACGAAGTCCCTTGTTTTGAAAACTGAGTAAAACTGTCACCTTCAAATTACTTTTTTATTCACAACCCATGCAACAACTTCAAACATACTATAAGATAGAAGTTGCAGACTATTTTTTACAAGATATTACCACTACAGTGGCAGGACATAACAACCCTACGTCACATCCTGCCATGTGAACGGATAACTTCTCATCGGTAAAGCAAAGACACTTAGAATTGTTGTCAAACTATTAATACAATTTGATAGTGTGGTGAAAGTCTCGTACAAAATAAGTCTCATAACGAGGGCAGCTATTTCATACAACGAGCAGACCTTCTGCCCATAATGCTGGACGGACGAATTTTGTGGGAATCGGAAAAATGTGAACAGATTTAATTTAAGGGTAACCAAGTAAATTTGTAGCCCGACATCCTAATTTTTTGTAAAAAAAAAACGAAATCTTTTTTTTTTTTTTTTTTTTTTTTTTTTAATTACAAATTAAATATTGGAGCCATAACACAAGCACGAAAATGCGTTTTTTAGGTGCAATTCCCTAGGAACTAAGATTTGTTAACACTCAATATTTACAAAATAATTAAAAAATATGATCGGGTGTGTCAATTTCAAAAGTTGCACTTAAGAAAAATTACAAAAAAATCTCTGATAAACGTTTGGAAAAACACCGCGATAATTTAGTAGGTCTCTAGATTGATTGTCATATGTTATCATCCATCACCATT
>JAMKCH010060856.1:0-16720 GCA_023653785.1 Ophioderma brevispina
CCTACCCGCGGGAGAAAATTGCGATGTGAAATTGCAGTGAAATCGCGGGGGACTCGCGAGAAAATTGCGATGAAAACACGGTGAACCCGCAAAATCATCGCGAGGAAATTTGCGGGGAAATAGCGGTGGTTTCTCGGGGAAATCTTCGGAAGCAGCCCGGCCGATCCGACGGACGCCGATATCCATCGGGGACTCCCGGCCGTGATAGTGTGGTTCTGACAATCACCCGACACCTTAGCAAAATCAATCCTGATGTCAAGATGGCAATATACAATTGTGTGGACCCATTCAATTAATTCGGTTAACACATTTACACTAGTTTCCTTTCAAACATTTACCATGGTTTAGCGGACATTTCCGTATTCCATGAAAAAAAACTTAGACTATAAAAGTGGCAGTAACATTCGGAAGCTTTCCGGGAGAGTCGCATTTGATGCATGGCATTCTTAGGGAATTCCCTGACACGACACCGCCGTCGTGTAATGAACTGGGGCAATGAATAATTAACTGGTACAAGGGTAAATTTTCTTTGGCCACTAATATTCGGTATTATACCCCCCAATGCTAATATAATATAAAATTACTGTTTTAAACTTACACTAGCGTCAAGGGATGGCTGGAGAACATTTATTATATTCTATTTAGAGCGTTACCGGGAGAAGAAAGCCATGTAGAAACTTTTAAAAATGTTGTAAAACATACGGCCGCAAACTCCACTCTCTATTTTAAAAACTTGGATTTGGTTTTGCACTTCTAATTGCACGTGGGCAGTCCCTGGGCATGACCCGGGCGTGGTTTAGATTGTTGAGATTGAGAACTTATTTTGCAGGGGAAGTGTCCATTCTTCATCGTGATGAATTTCAGAACTGACGCATGAATTCACATGTTTCTGTGTGTGGAGTTTGAAAACGAATTAGGCAAACTTACGAAACCGAAAAAATTGGCCAATTTAAAAACTATATATTCCGTCATCCTGTGCCGTTGCTTGTTATATACTCGCCAAGTAGATTTTCCGAAACAAATCACATGGTAATTTTATTTCAGAGGGGTGAACGGGTTTCGTACTTTGTATTAGAGAATTTAATTACGTCAGAATTAAATTACGTCATGCAGGAATCCATGTCGTTACCATATTACAGAAGGGGGGGGGATCGCTTTCAATCACTTCTTTTTATTTTTTATTCTTCCTCGTAAAATGGTTAAAACAGTAAATAACGAAAATAGTTGGAAAAACAGTTTGTGAGAGTGTTCCCCTGTATATTTCTCCTTTCAGAAGGAAGTTATCAGAGCCGGCGACGAACTTAAAAATTACGTCTCATCCTTTGGTAAAGGCCCAAGTCTCCGCCACAATTCAGCTTTTAACCATCAAGGACTCACAATTTTACTTCGGAGAGGGCCCCGGTTTTTTAAGGGGCGGTTAGCCTGTAGCTTGGCACCCATGTTGTACATCTCAGCCGCCTCATAGTTACTCCCAGTTAAAAGTTAAAACCAATTAGCTCTCAAACTTGTAATTTGCACGTGTATATGAAAAGTTTTGACTGCGAGCGTGCATCACAAATAGTTTGGTATTCAATTTACCAATGCGTCCGCCCATATAGACAGACCGGCAGGCTCTGATGCCCAAAAACTTTCCACTCAGTGCACGTGTGTTAACTCCTGGGGATTCCCATAGGTTATGATCCGGTTTATGATGTATGGATAATTTAATGTATGGTTCTTTCTTTATATCGTGCTCCGCACAGGTAGGGTTCTAGGTAATAAAACTTACATTTCTATTATACAAGTACGTGTGTATGTAATCCAGCCTATCCCCACGTATATAATTGGGCTTTCATACCGCTAATATTTATAACCCCTTTGCCGGAATAAATGAGGTGGTTTTGGACAGTCGTCATTGGTGGTGTGTTTTCTCGTGCATAAAAGGTCACTAATCTAGCTTTCATCCATAAATACAAATTACAGAAGACAATTACCAATGCTGTGTCTTCCAAATCTCAAGGTAAGTTGGAACTATACCGTGTTGGAACAATCAAAGAAAATGTTCAGAAAATGATTTTGGAATTAAAACAAACTTTATCAAACCCTAATGTGATTTGGCCTACTAGAGAATGGGCCAGCGGTCACAAGCAGACATCGGGTCATTCAAATAATTAATTACATGATTTACCAGTTTTCATTTTGGAATTTACAACATTGACATTGGGCCAATACATGGGTAGGCCTATAAGATTGCCAACAACATATGACAACTTGTATGGATAACAGCGAATAGGAGGCAGGCTTAGGCCACGAAAGCACTTGATATCCATCGGGAGGCTTCTGCGTTGTTTTGTTTTCGTGGTAAATTTTATTTTGCCCCTGGAGGGAGGGGCTTTTGAGTGACGGTGACGGCAGTGTGGAGGCGAGAGTTTGTAATTTGATTGTATTTTTAATGGTTTTTTTTTTCATATTATCTTTTTTCCCTGCTTAAGTATTGATTGAATCGAATGGCATTGTTTTAAAATGATTCCAATAAAAATATAAAATGGTACTGTATCATGGGGTTTCAGGATTTTTTAGTGAGACGCGGTTTTTTGCCGATTTTCTTCATTGTTTTGCGACATCATAATGGACTAGCACTAAAGATGTGAGAGAGCTTGAGGAGATATCTTGATTAAAAGGGACCGGAGGGGTGCAATTTATTACATTCCGACGATATTATGATTAGGAGAAGAAAGAAATGTGAGAGAGGAAAGAGATCTTGTGATTCCAGGCGATTTTGGTTGTCGTAGTTATTACTTTTTTACGATTGTTATGATTGAGGAATATCAAGAAACCGGGGAAGAAGTTCACTTGTATGCAATCTCCTCCTAATTTCGTTAGGACTCCCTTATGACATAATGAAATCATGGGAATCTCCCGCATGACGTTATCATGAAACTTAACAAACTTTGAAAACCGGGACACAAAAATTTCCACTGTCAAAACAACTAACTTTCCGCCCCATTTTTACATTCTGATGACAGAATAAAAACTCGACACATACGTGTTTTTAAAACTCCACGTGTAATGGGAAAATGAATTGTGATTCCATCTCGCATTTAAAAATCCCCGTAAAAATCCTGAATGGGCAAACTCATTTTTGTATGTCTGTAGCTATTTTTATACACGCCCGCACACGGTAACAGGTGTGCAGGTTTTTTGATTCATTCGTTGTTTTCCATTACATGTAACTCAGTAATTATTAATCACCTGAAAGACCCGGACTGAAGGGCAAATGTGACATTTTAACCAAATTGCTCATCCTAAAAGAGTACTAACAGAAAGGATGGTATTATCATTGTTCGTCTTTTCTGATAGCACATTCAATTTCAATCCAGAGTCAATCGAAGAAGACTGTATATTTATTAGACATAGTTAGCTATATTGTTGAATTGCAAATTGAAACATTTTTGTGCCGACCAAATAGAAAATACCTTAAAAGTGGAATTGTAGGGTTAACATGTGTGTGTGTGAATTGGGGGCTTGGCGTCCCGTGGAAGTATTCCGAGCAGGCTGCAGGCTTCTAATTTAATATAATTATCGTTATTTGGTCCTTTAAATTGTGATTATAACTAAATAAGTGGTTACTGAGAAATAAAAGTTGGTTAAAAATAAGGGGGGGAAAAACAAAAGGAAAATATCGCGTGTTTTATAAATTTTTTTAAGTTGTTCAAGTAAAACTTAAGTATTATAATAACAAGCAAATAAAAAAAAAAAAGCGTGGCACATGGTATTCTTGGACTCCCATGCCAAGGAAAGTGTGACGGAGGTTCAAATCTCCAAAGTAGGTTTATTCTTCCTTCAGTCACCTCGCAGAAATGTAGTTAAATTAATGAAAATACCGGCATTTTAAACATATTAACGCTTCTAAATTATTTATTTTCCAAAAATTTTGTATTTTCCAACATTGTTTGTAATTGAGATTGGGTTGTACTCTAGTCCGTCCTTCCCGTGTGTAACTCCAAAAGCGAGGGCTCGATGATTACTATTATAAATACCAGGATGTTGTATAACTTTTGATAAAATCGATGCAATCCTTATTATGAACTCAGTGCAATTGAAGGGTTAATTTCAAATATTAGGGAGGCTAATAAAAATATTAGCAGCTTGGATCGCCGTGTGTGATCGCTACAGGCAGCCAGGATTCGCATTTGAACTGTCATAATCGCAACCAATACAAGCTCTTTAAAAATGGTATAACGGAAAGGCACTCACTTATGTGCTTTGCTTCTGTAACAACTAGTTGAAGTGGAGTTTTGTAATTCACTTGATCATCCGAGGCGGTGCTTTCATCGCAAAACCACCGGCAAACTCACCTCTGACTACTCCCTTAATCCCCCCATTCTCTTTTTTTTCTTCCCATCCCTCCTCCCCACTTCTCTCCCCTACCTGCTTCTTTCCCTCAATTGGGCAAATAACAAGTGGTGGACCCCTCATATTAATTAATATCGGTTAAACACATTACCTAGTTTCCCTCCTTCACACATTTACATGGTTTTCGCGGACATTCCGTATCCATGAAAAAAAAACTAGATATAAAAGTGGAGTAACACTCGGAAGCTTTCCGGAGTCGCATGATGCATCTGCATTCACTTTAGGGAATTCCCCTGAACACGACCCCACCGCAGCCGTCGTGTAATGAACTGGGGTCATTAATAATAACTGTACAAGTAATTTCTTCCTTGGGCCAATCATAATTCGGTATTACTACAATGCTAATATTAATATTAAAATTAATGTTAAAATTACACTGTCAAGGCTTGTGGAGAAACATTTATTATATTACCTATTTTCGAGCGTTACCGTAAGAAATCCATGTATAAAACTTTTAAATGTTGTAACATTAACGGCCCAGCAACTCCACCCTAGTTAAAACTTGGGATTTGGTTGCACTTCCTAATTGCACGTGGCAGTCCCTGGGCAGAACCCGGGGCGTGGCTTATATTGTTGAGATTGAGAACTTATTTTGGCAGTGGACGTGTCATCATCATCGTGATGAAGTCAGAACTGACATGAATTCACAATGTTTCTGTGGTGAAAACTAATTCTGCAAACTTACGAAAACAGAAAAATAGGCAATTAAAACTGTATATTCCATGTCCTCACTGTGCCGTGACTTGTATCAAAATAATCGCAGTATATTTTGTCACAGATCACATGGTTAATTTTATTTGCAGCGGGTACCGGGTTGCCGTACTATTGTATTAGAGATTTAATTAACGTCAGGATTTAAATTACGTCATGCATGCAGGGATCCCTGTGTTACAATCATTATACAGAAGGGGGGGATCGCTTTCAAATCACTTCTTTTTTTATTTTTTATTTCTCTTATTCCTCTAACAATTGTAAAAACAGTAATAACGACAAATAGCTTGGAAACAGTTGTGATAGTGTGCCCCTTGTTCTTATTTCCTTTCTTCCGTATCAGAAGAAGTTATCAGAGCTCGGCGAAACTTTAAAAATTACGTCTCCTCCCTTTGGTAAAGGCCCAGTCTCACGCCACAATTCAGGCTTTTAACATCAAGGACTCACAATTTTACTTCGGAGAGGGGGCCCGGAGGGACGGTTCATTCCTGTCGCTTGGCACCCATGTTTTCATCTCAATCCGCCTTATATTTACTACTACTTTTACTCCCGTAAAAGTTAACTCATTTCGCCCTCTCAAACTTTGTAATTTGCACGTGTATATGAACGTTATTATGACTGTCGATCGTGATAAATACATTTGGGTATTCAATCTTACCAATTGCGTCGCCCCTCATAGACAGCCGGCCGGCTCTGCTGCCCAAAACTTTCAACTTTCCACTCACGTGCCACGTGTGTACTCCTGGGGATTTCCCATATGTTTAATGGCCCCGGTTTAATGGTATGGATAATTTTTACCTTTTTCAAAAAATATTTTTCTTTTCTTTATATCGTGCTCCGCACACGGCTAGGTTAAATAAAACCTTACATTTTATATACAAGTACGTACGTTAATGTATCCAGCCTACCCCACGTATATAATTGGCTTTCTACCGCTAATATTTTTATTACCCCTTTGACTGAGAATCCATGAGGTGGTTTTGACAGTCGTCATTGATGTTTTCTCTGCATTATAAATTCACTCCTCTAGATTTCATCCAGAAAATACAAATTAACAAAGGACTTAACACATGTTGTCTTCCAAATCTCAAGGTAACGTTGGACTACCGTGTGGAACAATCAAGAAAATTGTTCAAAAATGATTTTTATTACAAACCAACTTTATCAACCCCTAATTATTGATTTTGGCCTAATAGCGAATGGGCCAATCGGTCACGATCATAGATTCGGTCATCAATAATATTACAAATGATTTACCAATTTTATTTTGGAATTTGTTAGAACAAATTGACCATTTGGGCCAATACTGGTATGCATCAGATTGCAAACAACATATGACACTTAGTATGGATAACCGCAAGAATCGTAGGCAGCTTTAGGCCACGAAAGCCCTATGATTTCCATCGGGTCTGCGTTTGTTTTGTTTTTCGGGGTAATTTTTTATTTTGGCCCATTGGAGGGAGGGGCATTTGAGTGACGGTGACGGCAGTGTGGAGCTAGTTGTAATTTTGAATTGTACTTTTTTTAATTGTTTTTTTTTTCAATATTTATCTCTTTTTGCCCCTGCTTAAGTATTGATTGAATCGAATGGCATTGTTTTAAATGATTCCAATAAAATAAATGGTACTGTACATGTGTTCATGATTTTTAGTGAGCGCGCGGGTTTTGCGATTTCTCATTTTTTTATTGCGCACTCATATGACTAGCCTAAATGACTTGAGAGCTATAAACTTTTGATTAAAAGGTACCGAGGGTGCAATTATATACATTTCTTACCGCCGATATTATGATTAGTAAGAAATGTGAGAAGGAAAGAGATCTGGTGATTCCAGGTGATTTTGGTTGTCGTAGTTATTACTATTAATACTATTATTATAACGATGGTTATGATGAGGAATTCAAGAAACCAGGTAGAAGTTCACTATTAGGCGACCTCCTAATTCGTTAGGACTTCCTTATACTATTAAATCATGGGAATCTCCCGCAGACGTATTGTAAATTAACAAACTTTGAAACCCGACCCAAAAAAAACAATTTCCACTGTCAACAACTACTTTAGCCCATTCTTTTACATTCTGATTGACCGAATAAAAAATCGACACTACGTGTTTTAAAACATCCACGTAGATTGGGAAAATGAATTTGTGATTCCATCTCGCATAAAAATCCACGTAAAAATCCTGATATTTGTGGGCAAAATCATTTTGTAATGTCTGTCATCTATTTTATACAAACGCCCGCACACGTAACAGGTGCATGTGCTTTCATGTACATACTGTAACTTCATTAATTATTAAATCACTGAAGACCCTGCGGCTGAAGCACTGTGACATTTAAACAAATTGATCATCCTAAAAGTACTTAACAGAAAAGATGGTATTATCATTTTTCGTCTTTTATGCTAGCACATTTCAATTTCAATCCATACAGTCCCAATCGAAGACTGTCTATTATAATTCGCATCTTAGCTATATGATTGCAAATTTGAACAATTTTTGGTGCCGCAAATATAAAATTACTTAAAAGTGGAATTTTTGTAGGGTTAACAGGTGTTTGTGTGAATTCGGGGTGGCTTGCGTCCCGTGGACAGATTCCGCAGGCTGCAGCTTCATAATTAATCTCATTTCTCGTATTTGGTCCTTAGAAATTGCGATTATAAATAAGTGTTTACATGAAAAAAATTGGTATTGAAAAGAAAGAAATATCGCGTGTTTTATATAATTTTTTTTATAAGTTTTGTTCAAGTAAACTTAAGTATTATAAATAACAGGGCAAATAAAAAAAATCGTGGCCCACTTGGATATTCCTATGGACTCCCATGCTTCAAGGAAAGGTGACAGAGGTTTCACATCTCCAAGTTAGGTTTATTCTTCCTTCTTCACCTTTCGCCTAATGGTATTAATTAATGAAATCCGGCATTTTTAAACATGTTTAACGTCTTCTAATTATTTATTTTCCAAAATTTGCTATTTCCAACATTTTTACCTTTGAGATTGGGGTGTACCTAGTTCGTCGTCCTTTCCCTTGACACTCCAAAGAATCTCGAGATATATTTATAAATACACAAAGATTTTCGTATAATTTTGATAAAATCGATGCATATCCAATTATATGAACTCAGTGAAAGGGTTAATAAAAATCTGGGGCTAATAAAAATATTAGCAGTTGTAAATCCGCCCGTGATCGCTACAGCATGCCAGAATGTCGCATGTGCAAACTTGTCATAATCGGCAACAATACAGCTCTTTTAAAATGGTATAACGGAAAGGCACTCACTTATGTGTGCTTCTGTAACATCTAGTTGAAGTGGAGTTTTGGTAATTCAAAGTTGATCATCCGAGGCTGCTTTCATCGCAAAACCACCGCAAACTCCCCGCTAACTTCGGCGGCCGTCGGGTATTAGTGTCACCGCGGGGAACGTAAGCATGGTCTGTTGACCCTCGTCAAACCCCGCATATTATCGGCCACTGAATTTGGGCGGGGTTTTGGCTGTGAAATCCGCGATGTACTTTGCGGTGAATCGCAGGGCAATTGCGGTGAAATCGCGGGAAATTGGTTACTTTATTTCGATCTGTACTGTACATATCAGGAGTTAAAAATTGTACACATTCAAGTGTGCGTACTGTGCCATGATACGTTAAGTCGGGCATTAAATATGGGTTTTAAAATGTTCAAATTCGCCTGATTGGCGATAACTGAATGGCGGGCCATGTGGCGTGATGGCAGAGAAATTATAAATTGGCTTTTATGCTGTTTCATCTCTTTCATCTTTCACCGTTGGACTTATTCTGACATGCACCACAATATTTGAGATTGGAAAATCCCAAAATAATCATAAATTTCAATTACGAGGTTAGGCTTTTCCTAGCCATAGTTTTTTGTTTATATTTTGGTGAATGTTGCACCTGCTTGTCGACAATCGGGCAAAAGTTCACTTTTTTGTGACATTTTTCCGACAAAGCACTGTCAGACAACAGCCCTAGTTTTAGAGTTCAAATACTAAAAATAAAAACTCGGTGGTGATGTCTCTTTAAAGTCATTTAGAATGAAAAGGGTTTGGCCAGTACCAAAATAGCATTTAGGGGTGTTTTTTCACAAATATAATGTGAGAAAATGTTAGTTATATTTCGATCATTAATAACCAAAAAATAATCGAGTATCTAGATTTGCACTTTTATTCTTCTGTGAAAAACCGTCAAAGGCCAGTTTAAAAAACAGTTTGTCTAAGAACTGGTTCCTTTTGACACTAATAAGCCAATGTATATGTGATGTATTTATATTGAATGTGTACGTGGTTCGAAAAACGACCAAAATCTTAATTTGCATAGTTCAGTATTTTCAAAATGTAAGACACTTTTCAAGAAAAGTGTGAAATGAATTTAAAAAATTCAAAGAAATTGGTTCATTCCGACACTAATAAACAAAAAAAAATCCGATTTTAGGAGTGACTAGTTGTATAGGATTAGCATGGCCCTTGTGGTATAGGATTGACAAGTGGTGTAGAAAATTTGACTAGTGGTATAACCCTAAACACCCTAACACTAACCCAAATCTTAAATCCTACCCTACTCCTGACCCAAATCCTAAACCCATAATCATAAACATAAAACTACCCCTAACCCTAACACTAAACCCTCTAAAACCCAAACCCTAATCCTACACCCTGATCCAAACCCTAATTCATTAACCTAAACCTACCTCTACCCTAATTTAGACACCGGTGTTTGGCGCGATCGCGCAAACGCGCAAAATCGCGAATTTTTGGTCTATCACGATTTTGTTGGTTCATCGTGAATTTTCACGATTTTTGTAAAAACACCTTTTTAAAAATGTTTATTGCCAATAATACAAACACAAACTATTATTAAATCATTATTATGCAAACGCGGGCGACAAATTGATGACTCTCCAAGCTTCCAATAAGTGCAAATATAGTCAATGTCATAAATCCTAGACAAGACCCTAACCTCTTAACCTTGATAGTTTGAACACGGAGGACCCGACCTATTTTCCATTGTGACGTCAGGATATTGTGTTGCGCTTCGGGTGCCTTGAAACATGCATGCTATCAAAGGTATCAGCGCGGTATCGAGTCTTTGTTCATAATTGGTTTATCCATGGGAAAATTAATCTCTTCAGATTAAACAAATTCGGACTAGCCGCGGTAGGAAGGTATCTTCCCGGACGGGAAATCGGTAGGATACGGAAGAGAGGAAACAACTTCCTTCCCACACACATTCAGGGGCAAGATGGGAAAACCCTTCACGCGATCACGTCATCCGAGGCCGGGGCGCCGGGGATTCCACCAATTATCCCACTTGCGAAAGTAAATTATTCTCTGGGATTATTGCAAGGGCCCTCAAGCCCGCGGCCTAGCGCCTCTACATCTGATCAAAATATTTATTTGAATAAGGAAAAATACAAGTGGATAAATGATTGCTTTCTTTGAATTTTCAACAGCCGAGAAAAAAGTACAAATGGATGTCAACTGTGGAGTTGAGCATAGTTTTTTGCAAAGATATTTTCGTGTTCAAACTGGTTTCCTAGTAGGGCCACATCAGGACACGCATTTTCTCCGATTTTTTGACATTTAAAACTCGCGCATTTTCGCGCATGAATTTAAATACGGGGCCGCGCATTTTTGCCGTTTTAAATCGCCCAAAACTCCGGTTCCTACCTAATTCTAACCCTAACATCTAACCCTAAACGACTCACCACCTAAACCCTAATCATTAAACCATACTCTAAATGAACCCTAACTCTAACCCTAACCTTACTCAACCTCCTCTACCCTATAACTCAAACCCATGGTCCAATGTGCATTAGTTATGGTTCTCGTTTCAAGAAGGGACGTTTTAAAGAGACTGGCACATTTGAAAATACTTGCAACCCTCTAATTTTTCAAAATTGAATTTTTTGCATGGTTGTAAAGCTTACATTAGTCCTCACCTGCAATGATTATGACCAAATCAGCGCAGTCTTATAGATTTACAGAACGATTTTCCAATGTCACCAGCAACATTAATTCAGCGGACGACACGGAAATGGCGTGTTACAAGGAACACACACGCCAGAGTTGATTTCAATCTCACGGCATGCCCCTTGTTTGGCCGGTCCTGTGACCTTTGTGGTTTTATCATATCAATGAGACAAGTCTATGATATTCAATGTAAATAGACACTTTGTTGATTAAAGTTCGGCCAAACTTAAGTTAGCCTACAAAATAGTCATCGGAAGACGTCCTATCCTCTCATTCTGTCCTTATCTATGTTCTTTGGTATTTATTTTTTATGTGTAAATATCTCTATTCTTCCATGGCCTAGACTAATCATTGCGAGCAAATTAAAATTTCATATTTTAGAGCAATTGGAAATAATTTCATTTCATCGTATTTATATCTGAAAATGTGCCAGTTGCCGCTTTAATGATATGGAAACTAACAAAATAATTGCAACTATATTTGTAGTGTTTGAATATTTCATGACCTATATTTAAAAAAGTAGGTATACTTTTTAAAAAATTACACCCTCATCAAACCGTCATATACATATAACACATCCTTGAGGGGGAATACAACAGCCACAGATTTTCCGGCTAAAGCATTTATTGGGCGATTCCACGGTACTGACTGACATTTGGTGACTAACTTTTGCAACTTTCAGATGTGTTTATCACACATATTTGAATCGGTTAGAACAAACAAATACAACTAACCTATTATTTCCACTTAGATCCTTTTGTTAATTCACATAATTAAAGTGTGTCATTTTCTCCGTTTCCAATCGTAACAGTATTTTAAAATATACCCAAAATTATATATTGTCAAAACTTGAGTGAGCCCTTTAACAACCCTCAGGATACCAACAACTGGATATTTTCCTTTCAGGACTCACTAGCGCCAGCAATGCAAGTGCCAATGTGTGCTGCCTGGGCAGAGAAACAAAACAAAAATTTGAAAAGCCTTAACCTTAGAAACTGAAATCACCACAGTGGCATACCAGGGGGGGTCAAGCCCCCCCCCCCCCCCACCCCACAAACACAAAAATTGTGCAGAGAGCACAAACAGGGCTCCCGATAGCTTGTTTCGCAATAACAGTTTTGCTATGCTACACATTTTCTGCCATTTGCTAGCAATTTAAGATTGTGTAGCAATTTTTTTCCTCCCTATATAGACGTTTGCACTATCAACATGATCAACGCAAGAGCTGTTGCAACAATTGCTACACAAATAAACATCCTTATGCGAGCCCTGAGCACAAATATTGGAAGAGAAAAGAGGGTCAAAGAGAAGAAGGGGAAAAGGGAAGAAGAAAGGAGAAAAAGAAAGCGAAGAAGAAAGGTGAAGGGAGAAGATGAAAGAGAAGAAATTAACAGTGAAAAGGCAAGATTATTGTAGCTTCATCAAACAAATTTAATATTGTGAATTCGTGATCAGAAACACTAACTTTTTACCTTCATAAATGGCTAAAACTCAAAGCTTCTGGGCAAGGCTTCGTTCCTGGACTCCACCAGGGCCTAAGGTGGGCCCACACGCACAATAGTCATTCCCCAAAAGTTGTCAAGATCAGGAACCTCAAAGTTTTGCCTCCCCCCCCCCCCCGGTATGGTTATGCCCCGGATTACCCAAGTGTTATTTAAAAAATTTATTGTGAGTGCAATTTGGCCTATAATTAGAATCCCTTGTATATCACGTTATGTAGGTACAACCTACTTTCAAGATACACCGAAGTTATTCTTCAGTAGCAGTGCACCCTTCCTTTAAAATGCCAAGGTGGAAAAGGGGGGGGGCAGGTGCAGTGCGTCTACAAAACGGGGCAGTCAGCTGACAGGTCATACGGGGGGGGGGGGGGGGGGGGGGGGGGGGGGGGGGGGGGGGGGGGGGGGGGGGGGGGGGGGGGGGGGTGGGCACCGAAAAAATCTTGGAGGTGTGGTTTGGGCCGTCGGGACCAGGGTACTAGAATAAGGACTCCATGATTCAGGGTTATCCCGAGGTAAGATAGCAGGACCACAAACTGCATTGAGTGGGATGGGGCGAACTGAACACAGTCCCATTTTATAAATGACAAAATATGTCTAATTAGGCAAAAAAGAAAAGTGTCTTCGCTTCTTTCGGCGAAAAGCTATGTGCTGTCTATTTTTTTACAAAATAAGTTATAGAGAATTACCGATATGATCGGTATTCTTGAATCAGGGCGATTATGATCCGTACGCCAAAATTCTCATTTTTACCGATTTTTCCTATACCGATTAAATTAATATCAAAGATGTCCAAAACTTGAATTAAAAGTGTTCCAAATTGATGTCCAAACGGTGAAAATACTCGAACTGAAACAATCAATTTATTATTTATGTACACAAATGTGTATGTTGTTCCGAATTTCGTCGCCGATTTATTGGCTTACCTAAATCAATCTGCAACTTTCTGGCAGCTTTTGGCTGTTAAAAACGGCGATGATAACGCAAAAAAGTACACAGAAAAAAATCAGAATCGGAAGAACCGATTTCGAAATTTAAAAGCTGTTACTATCGTTATAACAGATATTAGGGTGTCGTTATAGACACTAATAAAGCTATGACTATGAGGATTTATTCTTAGCACCGTGGTGTTTTAGCAATACAAATATGTGCCACTCCAATATACCCCACTTTATGATCAAGGCACAAAACAAACATTACCAGATAATGAAAAAAAACAAATAGAACATCATACAAGTCCACTTTTTTCTTTTTTTATTTGTATGGTTCCAGAGTCTTTAATGCCCTTACAAATTCGGAAATAGTACTTAAAAATTCGAGGAAGTTTGCCTGCTGCCATGGAGCTCATGAATGTGAATTTCAGTGGTACTCTAACCAGTGTCATCCTGCATTTGCTAGCCACTGGTCGGCAATTACGATTACATGGGTCGATGGCGAAAGGAAAAAAAAGTGGTGTAACTAGATCCACGATCAATCTAAAGAATATAGTTATTGCTATACATGTTCACTCAACTTAGCAAAAAAACAGCAACTTCAAGAGCTTGGCACGGTACTAGTAAGCAAGCTTTTCTACAAACGTACAACACAGTCACACAGTACAGGGAATAAGAACTCTCTGTGGAAGACTGGTTAGGGTGACGGGTTTGTTAGTATATCGCTGGTTCCCAAATTTTGAAACGCACGCTGCGTGTTAAGAAAAAAGCACTGAGTTTCGCCTAAAACAGTGTAAAAGATCACCACCACCGCCGCATAGAGCTAAGCTCTAAATCCTAATTTTAAAGAGCTATTCACAGGAAGTTTTACAATGTTCGGAGTCTCCTTATCATGGATACACTCGGCCGCCGCCTTATCAGCCTTACTCAGTTGAATAAATCCCTGACACCACCACCGGAACAATTACATTAGAAACTAAAAACAAGTTTTGAAGTTATATGATCCCTTGATCAAGAACATGCTTGGATTTCTTGGTACCTGACCAGAAAATACTAACTCTTTTTATTCCATAAACAACATTTTTGATTATAAATTCATATCAGGTTTTTGTAAAATACATAAGCATTTTTTTTTTTTTTTTAAGTTTTTTAATTACATTTTCTGAAATGTCAAGTTTGTCTTTTTAGAGAGGACACTGTTGAAACATGTATATCTTGTCTCTAAGTAGAAGTAACAATTTTCCTTTCTCTTTTTTTTTCCTATAGGATAACCTAGTAGAAGATGCACTGAACCCAGTGCGGGGTGGCAATTGTTAGTGTCCCAGTGGACACTGTTGAAACTTGAATAGCTTGTCCTGTTAGGGTATTTAAAGTTCGAAGTAACAATTCTTGTTTTTTCCTATAAGGAATAACCTAGTACAAGATAGACTGGAACCCAGTGGGTGTGCCAATTGTTTAGTGCAGTAAAAAATGACGACCAACGGCGTATGTCCTAAGGTGAGTATCCAGGGTGGGTTTCGGTCATGTGTATAAGGAAAGTTTGTCTACGAGCCTGTGGGAACCACTAGGGAATTGTTTGCCTAAAAAGAAGTTGAATTAGTAGAACAGGAAGAGACAGCAAAAAGGAAATATTGGTGTTAATGTCATGGCTCATGTGCAGGGATAAGCGACGCCGGTCGTCCGTGAATGGCAGTGGCGCCTCCCACCGGCCGGCACAGACGGTCATTTGGGAGGTTGCCGCCGACCCGGCACTTTACTTCAGTGATATGAAAAATTACCAATAAATTGGCAAATAAGACTCAGAGTTTGTCATAATTAAGTTGCCATTAAGTGTGTAAATTTTGTAAGATGATATTCAACAAATACAGAATTTGTCAAAAAGATACCTTAGCGAGGTTACCTCCGCTCACTATCCCAAAGCTGTCCAAATGGCCACCACACTCCAAAACACTCGGAGTGTTATCGGAGTTTGAGCTCGCCCCCAAGTTTTTTAGGGGGTAAAAACTCCGCTAGAACCCTCCAATCCAACTCTGAATACGTGTCCTACACGGTCAAAACCCCGATCAACACTCAGAGTTTTCACAAAGCCTCCATGTGGACACGACTTCAGTAAAAGCAATATTGACTGGCTTGACTGCCCTTGAAGGAAATGATCCAAAAGATTGACCGAGGTGATATGGGAACTGTAGCCTACTATTACCGAGGTCAGAAGTTCACAGACCAAGTACTTTGTATCCTCTTTAAGCCCAAATAAGCACAGTAAGTGTTTGTTTGTATAAGTGATATCTAGTACCTTTAGAATACCACTACCATTTTTGCGGCGGGCGCGAAGCTCGACTTTTTAAAAATCGGGCTGCGGCGGCGCCGTGATCCCGAGGAAATGTGATGTGATCTGGAAACCCGCCACAATGTCGCACAGGACAGTTAAAATACAAGAAATAGTTTAAATCTGTTATATTGTCCTTTATTTTTTGTCAGATTGTAATAAGGCCGTAAACTTTGATTGTGTATCAAAGATAGACAGTTCTAATCCAGAGACAAAACTGCCATTTTGTGGGGTCAAACTTTCTCAACGTTGTATGTTCCTAAACTCATACTCTTTCAAATAAGTTTGGGGGACACCCAAATTTTTCCTAGAATCCAAGATGGCGACCACTGTACAAATTGGTCCCCAAAATGACAAGTAATTACATAATCGTATGGAAATTGCAAATTGGCATATTTCATATTTTTTCCGGTGGTTCTGATTTCCTTGACCTCTGTACTTAAAAGCCAGCGAAGCACTACTCATACTTGATCTCAAATCAGCATGGCGGCCAAAATCCAAATTAGTGGATAACATTACTTAATTTGAACTATATGGCCTATTAAGTTCCCCTTTTAATCCTTTTTCTGCTGGATGTGTTATTTTGAACTTATACTCTATTTTGCTGAGCTTACAGGCTAGGCTACCTAATATTTAGTCTCAAATCAGAGGGCCACCAAAATGGGTACAACATTTATTTTACTTGTTGTAAGTTCCATGTGAGCTTCCTATTACAGTTAAAGATTCCGTAGATTGTCCCTCTAAGATGGATCCTTCAATTCCCTAAACGCCATCCGTTTATAGGCTCTTTGAACCAAGGTGGCGGCCAAAATTCCAATTGGCCCGGCCAAAATTACATTAATTTCATAATAAGTAACTTGAAAACCGTTATTTGCAGATT
>JAMKCH010060859.1:0-15535 GCA_023653785.1 Ophioderma brevispina
GCTCTGGCTACAGAAATGGGAACAAATGGGGACAATTGTCAAGTGGGTGGACAGGCCAAATTTTGTCCAGATGGGGGGTGCCAGTCTCCCCAATGATAAAACCCTGGACCAGGTGGCAGCACATGGCACCTCCTGATACATAATCTAAGTTATTATCCTTACAAAGCTCTGTAGATAATTTAAATGCCTTACCATTCATGGTCTAGCAGATTGTGACACATTACCAGAGTCAGTGCTAGAGGTAGAGCAGTTTTGGAGAAAGGTAGCTTATGTGATTGGGGAACAAGTGTTCAAATTGGATGCAGGAGCATGGGGTGCTAGAGGTGAGGCATATTGATTTCCTCCTTTTCAACACCAGGGAAACAACAATATGCCATGGTTGAGTGGTTTCCCAGGAAAACCAGGGTGATGAGCTGCATAAAATTGCCACAAGGGGTGGAAGAACAAAAGGAGTTTGATTTTGCCCAAGGTGATGTAATTCCTCCACTGCTAAGACTTCCGCCATTGACTTGGTTTATCCCTTGGCTTTAAGCAAAGCGGGGATCTTGTGATAGCGTATTCTTTGTGGTGTTATTACGTACGTCTTTTCTATCATAGAGGATATTGGTAGGAAATTTCTAACTATATTAGAGGACATTTTGTAAATGTGAAGACATTTTGAGTGTCCTCACATTTTTAGATCTATTAGAGGATTGTATAAAATGCTATCAGTTAGAGGACCTTTTCAAATGACCTCAAATTTTTAATGTTTTGTGTCATCACATTTCTATCGGGAAATGCTATCATTAGAGGACCTTTCTTAATGTTAGCGATATAGTGCATATTTTCAAAGTATTCAAAAGTTCGGTTTGATTTCTATAGTGAGTAAAAACAAAAAAATTTTTTAATTAAAAAAAAACTAAAGAAAATCCATTGAACAGATCAAAAGTTACAAGATTTAATATTTTTTGAAGCTTTTTGTGAAATTTTAACTATGGGTAATGCTGTACAACGTGGTACCGAAACTGAAATTAAAAAAAAAGTCAAAATTTCGAAGTGATCTGTTTGAGTGTTTACAAAAAACTGGTAGAAATATGAAAAAATATAGACACTGTACATGTGTGAAGACTTAAAATATGGACTCCAAGAAAGTTCATAATGTGCAAAAAATGAGCAACAATGGGGCAAATTGAGGAAAATGTGAAAATCTCAACTTAATAAAAAAAATATACAAATTGGAACCTTGAATTTAAGGTCTTCAAGCAGGGATTCTTATACTATTGTCATGAAGGATGCATCCAAATTTGGGCAAAATCGGATGTCGAAATCACCTCAGAATTTTACCTGAAACGTCCTGGGACCCACAAAACAGCTGCTCTTTTATGGTGCCATTGACTCAGGTTTGCATGGATTTCTACAGTTTTAACACAACTGTTTGGTGAACTTATGGATTCCCAATCATTACCAAATTAAGCAGCTATTATAATATCCTTTTGCCTTTTTAAACCTTGAAATTAGATTGAAAATAAATGTTCTGGTTTTTGTTTTTCCATTTCTTTAACTACCTTTTAAACATTGATTGCATGGTATTCCAGGGGAACAAAGTTACTCTTGTGACATCCTAGTAAATGTCCTTCACATATGAGGTAAGGGTTAAGGGTAGGGTTAGGGTTAGGGTTTAGGGGTTAGGGTCACAATGTAGAGTTAGGGTTTTCGGGTTTAGCTTTCTGGCTGGTGTGGTGTATGTATATATGCCCAAAATCCCCCCATTCCCCCCCCACCCCCAGGGAAATAAGTTCATTGTTTGGTTATTTTTCACCAGTGTTCTCTCTTGTTTTCAAAACATATGAAAAAATACATATTCTTGCATAATTAAAGCTAAAACAAACGAAAGAATTGGTAAAGCAAAAAGGGTCGTTTCTGGAGGGTAACATTCTTTCTGAGACACCTGTGCAAGGATATGTTTCCTGTCATTAGTCTTGTACTACACTATGCATTGGTGTACACAGGTAACAGACCACACCCAAGTTCAGACCAACCCTTTTTCAAAGATGACGACCCAAGACTGAGTATTGCCTTGCAAAAAGTAGATCCCAGAATTCATTTTGCTTTAGTTTGCGGTGCTAAGGTAGGTCTTGCCTTTTTGGAGGGGTATGATTTGGCATGGCGGTCTAGTGTGACTTCCTATGCATTAGCCACATATTAAATTAAAATTAAAACTAGAATTTCACGGTTCTAGGTTTTCATGCTCACTGTATTCAAAGAATATAAGCTGTGTGGGATTTACCACTCCTCCCGAACAATGAGGCTGTTACCTTCCCAGCATTGAATAATTTGTACACCTGGGTGGAGAGCAGGGTTCACACTAGGTTTTGAAAATAGTGCGTCTACTTGGACGCACATTTGTTTCCCTGAGGTTGCAAAAGTGCGTCTTCAAATTATATGCGTGTCAAGTTTTACAGGTTTGAGAACTGTTTTAAATGACTGCAAACAATCCAAAAATAAACATCCAATTCCAAAATCTAGACTGGGAATATTGAAAAGTAATTACCCTGATGACCCTTAAACTCCAAAAGAACTGGAGTGGAGTATCTTGAATACCCTTTGGGATGGTGAGAGAGGGTTAGTGAACTAAAAAAAAAAGATGTAAATACAGTCAAATTTAAACCTATATATATTTTCACAGATTTGCTACATGCATGTAATGGTAACAGAATAATTATTTGTTTGAGTGAAAATGATACAATATTGTGACCATGTACCAGAGCAAACGCTGTGATTTTGTGTACTTTTAAGTTGCTATTTTTTTGCGTTCACATAGACGCAAATTTTACTCTATCTAGACCAAAGTATGTCCACCTTTGGAAAAGTGCGTCATAGGCGCAAAAATGCACACTAATGTGAACCCTGGTGGAGAGTAGTAATTGAGGTAAAGTGCCTTACTCAAGGGCACAACATGTTGGCCACAGCGGGGCTCGAACCCACAACCATTGGGGTAGGCCTATGGGGCGAGCACTCAATCCACTGGACCAAACATGCCCTCACATACACATGCACAATGGATTGCAAAGTGTTCCTGCCAGCTATGCTGGCAGCCCACAAAATAATTCCCTCCACTGTCAAAAATGAACTAATCTATACAAGCTGCATTCATATACTCGCATGACAATGCACTCCCTCATATGATCTCATATCAGATAGCTGACAACCAATACCAGTATCTGTATGTATACTAAACCATGTTATGCCCACTGATTAATTGAGAAGAATAAACCAGGGGGTGGCCAGAGAAGCAGAAGTTGGAAAATATTCCAAAAAGTATGCACCAAATCATGCCATTTGTGCTGCATCTTCTTAAAATTCTATCTTCTAAGTGGGGGGGGGGGGTCAACACCCTGCCTCCTGCAAGCACAACACCTGGTGGTGATGTGCTGCCTCACATCCCTCTTCCATCAAAATGGTCTTCTGCTGTCACCCATCATTCTAATATCACCCATATTGGATAGCTAATAACCAATGACATAACCTGTGTGTATACTAAACCTTGCCCACTGAATAAGAATTGAGAATAAACAGACCACTGGAATGATCCTTCTGCTGCCACCAATCATTCTAATATAATCTCATATTAGATAACCAACAACCAATGTCATAATAGCCATGTTCACACGGTCACAAAACTCCAAAGGTTTGAAACTCCAGAGGTGAAAATTAAATCCAATTATTTTACTTTACTCCAAATTACGTCCACACGATGGTCGAAACTCTGAAATCATCAAAAAAAAAAAAAAAAAAAAAAAACACTCCGGAGTGTTATTGGAGTTTGAGTTTCACCCCCTAGTTTTTAGGGGGATAAAACCCCGCTAGACTCTTGATAAAACTCTGGAGTTTAAACCTCCGAATGCGTCCACACGGCCAAAAACTCCGATCGACACTCCAGAGTTTTGAAACTCCGGAGTTTCAGCCTCCGTGTGGACACGACTAATGTGGTTATACACTAAACCTTGCCCACTAAATAAGAATTGAGAATAAACAGACCACTGGAATGATCCTTCTGCTGTCACCTATCATTCTAATATGATCTCATATTAGATAACCAACAACCAATGTCATAATGTGGTTATACACTAAACCTTGCCCACTAAATAAGAATTGAGAATAAACAGACCACTGGAATGATCCTTCTGCTGTCACCTATCATTCTAATATGATCTCATATTAGATAACCAACAACCAATGACTTTACCTGTTTTTACACTAAACCCCACTCACTGAATAAGAATTGAGGCTGTCACTTATTCTAATATCATCTCATATTGTATAGCTGACATCCAATGAAATTGTCTGGCTGCACACTAAACCATGTCCACAGATGCAGAATTGAGAATAAACAGACCACTGGAATGATCCTTCTGCTGTCACCTATCATTCTGATATCATCTCATATTGGATAGCTGATAATATTATACAAATATATACTGACATGCAACAAAATAGCACTAATGTAGTCACCGAGGGGCCATAGTTTTAAGCCAGAGACTCGAATAGAGTCGGTATATATTTGTTTTATATACGTCATTAATAAATTTCTAGTTAACAAAGAAAAAAATAATTTTTGCACTTATATTCACTAAATTTCATGTCAAACAATGCATCTCTGTGAATGAATGTGGTAGTCCACATGCAATCCACTACGCGCAAATGCTGACGTGCTACGAGATCGCAGGAAGGTACATGAATTAAGCGCCGTAAATAGTACCTCTGAGCCGTAAATAGTACTTTTGAAAAATGAACTATTTACGGGTGGGCGTGGCTTAGGGGTACTATTTACGGATGGCGCCGATTTCACGTCGCATAGTTGAACTATTTTTATTCACGTGATGGAGTTTCAACCAATAAACAATCTTAAATTTTATTAATGAAGTATATGACATTACCTGCTTGTACACTAAACCTTTCCTACTGAATGAAATTGACAATATAAATGAACCAATGCAATGACCCTTCTGCTGCCACCTATCACCTTGGAGTAGTTTCTCTCTCTTTAAAATTTCAGCTGTAATAGTAGGTGGCTTGATCTCTTTTACTGAAACTAACAAAGAGTTAAACATAGTTGAAACATTGTTGGATAAGTATTAAATTGCTAATTTACAAATTATGTTCGCATTCTTTTCTCCTTACAATCCAATCAATCCAATATTAATCCTCTAGTCTATTACTAGCCAATTGATCATTTTTATAATGATGCAAAAATGCCCCCTGAGGCCAAAGTTTTAACAGATATGTATAAGGCATGCAAAGTGAATGGCAGTATGTTTTGTCTTTAAATGTTTTAATCTTAAATAAAGTATTATGTGATAACAACTGCAAACAACAAAACTAGCCTTTCAAATGTTGTATGGAGCTTCCTCAAGACAGTGACATCAGTGGGTTTGCAGTAGTCACAGCATTAACACATGGATGTTAATTAAAGACACTATCAGTGATTCACTCGAAAGATTAAAAAAAAATTGAAATTTGCAGAAATAGCTTATAATTGAAGGACAAGTCTGTAGAATTCTCATAGGTTAGTTTTTGCAACTGAAATCTTAACAGAAAAGGAAGAAAACACAGAGTGCTCAAAGATATGAATCTCCATTCAATTACGTGTTGTAACAAGTGTCCGTACGGAGAGTATTGACTAAAATGTATGATTTTGCCCTTATTGGGTTGCTTCCAGTCTTAGCACTTGTAGGTATGTTAGGATACATATACTTGTTACAGAAATGCAAAAATCTGATTTTTGATTATTTTTTCGATTTTCTGATTGAGCAAATCACTGATAGTGCCTTTAAAAGCACTGACACATATCCATGTGCGCATATAAAGGCGTGCAAAAATGCACACGCAAAACATCTGTGTGAACGTGTTGACTTCACTGATTCAAGGAAAATAAAAGGACTATAGTAATAATTCATTATGTTTTGTTTCGCAGTCTTGTCCACCTATTAATGTCTACTCTGAGAAGAATTTAAATTATGCTCTAAATACAGCAACTAAGAATTATCTAGATCAAGAAATTACAGTTGATATCAACAAGAAAGAGGTAAGGATGCTCACAGCAAAGGGGTAGGGTTTATGTTAAACACTCAGGGGTCTCAAGTTTTGACCGAAAGACCGAAAGCATAGATATAAGTAGGACTCATATCTATGCCAAATTTGCCCCAAAAAAGGGCCGGGTAGATATATTAGAGATGCAGATTTTGAGCCAACACAAATTTGCTAGTTTCTTCCTCAAAAAATGTTGACCTTTTTAGCACATTTGAAATTATTGGCTTCAGATTGAGGAAATTGGACTAATTTTCCAACAATTTTTAGAAAATTTTGTCCTATTATGAGAAAAATTTGACTAATTTTCCAAACAAATTTGAGAAAGTTTTGAAAAACTACCCAATATATACCAAATTGGGGATGAAAATGGGGTCATTCATATACCAGAAGAAAATGAGGTCCATGTTAGCAGCACGTCTCCCCACCAATTGTTTGAGTACTCCCCTCCCCCCGTTTAAACACCACAAAATTATTTACCACAGAAATCAATGGTTTAACTGGCAGTTTCCCAAATCTGTTAATCCTCTTGCCAAACCACACTGATAATAAGGCTAAACCCACTGAACACTACTGGCCAATTGTGATTGGTTGTCCATAGGGTTATATGATGTAGGTAGCCAATCAGAGACAGTTAAAGACACTATCAGTGATTCCCTGAAAGGGTCAAAATATTTGAAATTTTGCTGGATTAGCTTAAAGTGAAGGACAAATCTCTACAATTCCTGAAGTATTTTTTTCCAAATTAAAATTGAGAGAAAGGAATAAAACAGCAATATTTCAAAGATAGGAACCTCCATTCATACGTGCTGTAATAACGTGTCCGTTCGGACAGTATGACTAATATTAGCGATTTTGTCTTTATTAGGCTGCGTTTGGTTGTATCACTTGCAGGGTATGGTCGCATATCCATGTCAGTAAAAAAAGTACCAAAATTCAAAAATATGAATTTTTTATATTTTTCATTTTTCTGATTTTTTCAAATCACTGATAGTGCCTTTAAGAAAAGCCTATTTGTATATATAGATACAGAATGTCTATTTTGATGGTTACTTAGAAGTTATGCTATATCATATACCAAATACCAAATTTAGCCTTTTTGTCAATATCTCTGGCATATATTCCAGGTTTAATCACTTTTGATACTTGCAACCATGCTGTAAATCTTTTTTCTTGTCCCACATTGACTATGCCAACTCATTACTATACACCTCCAATGAAATAGATCTCAAAAGACTCCAGCACTTGTAAAATAAAGCTGTGCCTTTGGTGCTTGCATGCAGTCATGATTAGAGTTCATCACAACTTTAATTCACTATTCACTGGTTGCCTGTTAAGAACATATCAGATACAAAATCCTTCTTTATGTCTATAAGTCTCTTCACGGACAGGCTAAACCTTACTGATGGTCTAAATTTGGTTATTTAGTCAGTAATTCTGATGGTACAGACAAAGGCTATGGTCTTCTTCTGATGTTATGCGGCTTGCTATACCTTGTACCAAGCATACATTGGAGACAGATCATTTAACGTAATTGGTCCTAGGCTCTGGAACAAAATTCCCATAACCTTAGAGAGGCTTCCTTCCACCAAGTTTCTTTAAGCATTCTGAAAACATAATTATTTCCTGATGCTTAAATCTATGAACCATAAATAAACGAGTGTGCCAAACTGCAATTTTAAATTACAAAATTAAGGAATATTTAAAAAATTTGAAGATACAACTTCCAAAGATTTTGCAGTGGTATGGATGTGATTTTGGGTCAACTACAGAGGAGGTTGTAAGGTATGGATTATTATCATATTCAGATGCTTCCAAGAAATACAGGGTGACCCAATAAAAAACTTTACCCAAATGAAGTGATAATTTTCCACTTTTTTAACGAGAGCCTCAATGATGCATAAGACCCATGTATGGTGAACTGGAATGATTCTTGGAGACGCAATGCATGAGACACCTAAGACAAGTTATGGTTGGCAGACTAGTTGGGTTGAACAAATAAGATTCAAGATAGACATAAATATGCTTTGGCAAAATAGAAAATGAGTGTAGTACAAAGTTGAGGTCAACATTAACCCGGGGGTGCTCTTCTTCAAAAGGTGCAAAAAAGGACAATTTTAAAAAAAAAAAAAAAAATACATTCCGTCATAATTTTTTGAAAATACATAATGGCCTCTTCATCACAATATAATCTTAACATTTTCAGAAAATCCTATAAGCCCCTTTAAATGGGAATGGCCCTTTAAAAAAAAAAAAAACTGGTAAAATTGAGGAATGGCCGGTTATTTGTAAAGGAGGAATAGCCTTTGAATAAGTGTAAATGAGAATGTCCCTGTCATGGAAATGAAGGAATGGCACGTTTTAAATAAAAAATTGCATTGCCCTTTCAAGAGTAATGATGGAATGGCCCTGTGGCAAATGAGGAATAGCCTTTAAATGGTAACTGAGAAATGGCCGTGAATTGCCGTTAATTGGTAAATGGAGGATTAATGGTAAATGATTAAGGGAATTGCCCTTAAAAAGGTAAATAATGGAGGATGGCCTTTTAATAGATGCAAGGCGGTCACCGGCTTTCCGACAACCAAAACAAACTCTAAAACCATAATCATCAATGAACTTATCCATATTCACCAAACGAGAACTCTAAAAACATACTCAGCATTGGTGAACTCCATCCATAACCACCAAAACCAAAAAAATAAACCTCTAAAACATAACTCATCAATGAATGCCACAACTCACAAAAACAATCTAAACAGTCTGAACCAGGTTGATGAACTCAATCCATAACTCACCCAAATGCTTTAACAAAATAACTCATCAAGGAACTTCCATTATACCTCACTAAAACAACTAACTCTATTAAATCATAAATGGCTACATTATATAACTCACCAAACATAAAAAAAACTCTAAACCTAAATCATCAAGAAAGAAAAAAAAATCCCTAGCTCACCAAAAATAACTCCATTCCTACTCACAAAATAACTTAAGAAACCTAACTCATCAATGAAACTCCATCATTTACCTTCACTAACAAAATAACGCTTTAAAACTCATTGAAAGGCTCCATTATAAACTCACCAAACATCAAAACTCGAAACATTAACTCATCAATGAACTCCAAAACTCACAAAATACCTCTAACAACTCTGCACATAACTCGTGATGAACTCCATTCCTAACCAGAAAATAACTTAAAAACACTAACTCATTCAATGAACTCAATCCAGAAACTCGCCAAAACAGCAAAAAAAGAACACCCTAAAATACACCGCAATTCAATGAACTCCATAACTTTTGCCAATGCAGAATGCCCTTAATTAAAGAAATAAGTGGTGAGGCAGTATCCTGTATGGGCGAATAAGTGTGTCGGGTCGGGAAAAACGGGGTGGAAATAATGGACGAGGCGCAGCCGAGTTCAATTGTTTCTTTTTCCGGCCGAGGATACATTATGAGCCCATAAATTACGCGAACCCTCTTTATTCTATTCTATTACGAAACAGCGTGAATAATGAGAAAATGCTCCTGAGTGCATCAGATTTCACCCAACATAACAAAAAACTTAAAACATAACTCATGAACTCCATTAATAACCGCATATGCCCCTGTAATTTGTAAGCTTAACCTTTGAGGGCGCTCTTCCTCAATGATGCGAAAATCCATTCCCATAAAAAATCCTTTTTTTTCAAGAAATATTAGGAACTCACAATGCTTTGACATATGGGGCTGATATTTGGACTGAAGTTCTTGGAATTACCTTAAGCCCTTTTAATTAATTTCTCACTTAACACTTGAGGGTGCCTTCCTCAAATGACGGGAAAAATACATTCAACAGACACCCCGTGGGTAAATACTTCGCACTCTACTGCACACACACAGTACACTTAGGTACATACCAGGCCGTAACCGGGTAGCACCCCCCCCCCCCAATTCCACTAGAGGGAAAAAGGTCCACATTTTGGCCTATGCTTTGATAAAACGGTTCCAGAAAAATATGACGAAAAAGTCACGTCTGGTGATGAGGATGTTCAAAAATGGTCATTTTAGGGGGGTTGAGGTCCATTTTTCCCAAAAAAGAAAAAAAGTCATTTTCGAAGACACGCACCCACATAAAAAACCTGCGTACGGCCCTGGTACATACAAATTGGTTGCTTGTTTGCTTGAGCAATTGTTAATAGTTAATACATTGTCAATAAGTTAAAGACACATCAGTGATTGCTAAATCAGAAACTCGAAAAAAATCCTCAAAACTCCGATTTTGAATGTATGTAAAAAAAGTACAGGGATCCTAACATACCCTGCAAATGTGATAATACCAGAAGCAAACTAATAAGGACAGAATCGGAAATTTTAGTCTTACTGTCCGTTCGGACACTTATACAACACGTAATTGAATTGGAGAATTGTATCTTCGAACACTGAAGTTTTCTTCCTTTCTGTAAAATTCTTCAGTTGGAAATGGTAACTTATGAAAATCTACAGACTTCTCCTTCACTTGAAGCTTTCATGCAAAGTTCAAATAATTTTTCAAATCAATTAAAAAAAAAAAAAAATTACTTATTTTTGACAATTTGTTTACAACACACATAAATGTAGACACAACACCTACAAACAGGACAGCAGAGAGACGGGCACAGACAGGCATCAGAATAGGGCCACACGCACGCAGAAGAATGCCTAACACACAACACCACACACACACACACACATGCGCACGCACACACACACAGTACACAACACACAGAGGAAAGGTTAGGGGGGGATCAGGGGAAAATTCCAGGACGGTTATTTAAATTGAGAAAGAAATGTTTTAGGGGTAGAGGATATTAACTATCTGACTGACCAGAATAATTAATTGAGCTGTCACTAAGTGTCAAATTCGATTGGGTGCATGCCCTGGGCTTATCATGGACAAAAACACAAACTTACATTCTGAGGAGAAATATAAACCATTTTCAAAATTACTCATGTGCAGAAAATGTTACATCATAGTCCATTGTAAATTATGTACTAGACACTATTACAAAATGCTCATAGGACCAGAAAGGTGTTGAGCCTGGAAATATCAACAGACCATGGAATGGGTCATGCCAAGGTAACTGACCCTAATTAGTGTAAAAAAACACAATAGGCATGAGAAATACCACTGGGCACAGGAGGCTGTGTTATGTGGATACCAGGAACAAGCACTAATGTATTTCAGTCTTTATTTTATTTTGTATCATAAAGAATGGATAATGAGCATCTTGCCTGAAAACAATTGTTCATTTTGGTTGAGTGGTTCTCAGGGGGGGGGGGGGGGGGGGGGGGGGGGGGGTTTTTTTATGGACACAATCTGCTCGATTGGGCATTGGAGATTCCCATGCCTAAGAAAACTAGCTCTGTGGACAAGTCTGTTTGCCGACTCATTGTTCGTTGGACCCATCTCTTGAGAACCACTCAAACCAAAATGACAATTTTTTCAGGCAAGATGCCGCAATTTTTGGTCCACCATTTGTTGGCGAAGGGGGATAGAAATGCTCCCCGTCGTGTGTGCGTGCGTGTGTGTGTGTCCCACGCGATATCTTTGGAACTAAGCAGTGTGGGTGCCCATCTTCGCAACATTGATGTATCTTGAGTACACGCTGGGTGGGATCCGGAGTGGGTCATGTGTCATGGGTCAACGGTTAAATGAGGTAAAAAATATGGTCAAAAATAGGGTTAAATTGCTATAAACCTTGTCAACACGATATCTTTTGATCTAAGCAAGTATGGGTGTCCATCTTTGCACCATATGTATCGCTTAAGTAGGCAGCGGATGGGTTTGGAGATGGGTCATGTGCCATGGGTCAAAGGTAAAATGTGGTCAAAAATTGCTTTAAACCTTGTCAATTGTGGTAGGATGATGACACTTGATGGGTGTGCTCAACATTCGGTGCCGAAAATTATGAAGTTCATTTCAAGGTCATGTGGGGTCATTCAAGGTCAAATCCCTAAACATGTGGTAGGATGATGAAACTTGGTGGGTGCGGTCAACATTCAGTGCCAAAAATTTTGAAGGTCATTTCAAGGTCATGCGGGGTCATCCAAGGTCAAATCACTATGCATTGTTGTATGGTCATGAAACCTGGTAGGTGCAGTCAACATTTTATGCCAGTTTTTTTCAAATCTGGGGTCATCTGAGGTCAATTCACTGCAAATGGTTATATGGTCATGAAACTTGGTGTGTGTGGTCAACATTCAGTGCTGAAAATGTTGAAGGTCATTTCAAGGTCATGTGGGGCCATCCAAGGTCAAACAACTACAGATGGTTGTATGGTCATGAAACTTGGTGGGTGTAGTCAACATTGATACCAGAATATTTCAAGGTCATCTGGGGTCAACCAAGGTATTGAAACTGCTATGGTAGGAGCCTCTCTGGTTTCCATCACAATCCTCCCTGTGATCTTTAAGTTATGTTACTTTTCCTCCTTTTAACTACCGCAACGAGCGGGGGACCTTTGTGGTTCGAGAACCGCCTTATATAATCAGTGATTGAACTGCATCAGGAAACAGGATACATATCAGGAGCCAAAATGCTGTGAAAATAGGAATGTCCTAAACGGACAGAAATTACAGCACAGTGGCCTATGGGACCATGGGAAATAAGCACTTATAACACAAAACTGCAAGATCGGGATCAACTCAAATTTTAGGAATAAGCTTTTCTCAAGGATATCTAGTGAACAATGAATAAAACAGAAGGTGCTGGAATCACGAAATGCACCTTTAAGGAGTTTATTCCACAAGTGTGCTGCTGCGTAAGCAAAAGACCTATCACCATAGAACTTTGTTGATGAGTTGGCTGATTTACTCAACTGGGAGCAGGAAGCGGATCTTAAGGTTCTCGGTGGTGAGTACAGCTGGATGAGCTCAGAGATATAGCCAGGTGATATGCCATGGATGGCCTTATAGGTGAGAAGCATAATCTTAAAAGCTGCCCTTTGTTTAATTGGAAGCCAATGCAGTTGGTAGAGAGCTTGTGTGATATGTTCTCATCAACAGATTTTAAGGACAAGGTTGGGCAGATGCATTCTGAACTCGCCGAACCTTGGTCAATTCTCTTTCTGGAAGGCCATAAAGCAAGGAATTGCAGGAATCCAGCCTAGGTGTAACAAAGGCGTGGACCAATCTGATCCAAGATTTTTTCATCAAGGTACTGTCGAAACTGCCCAATTTTGCTTATTGAGAGCGTGGTGTAGCGGTTGGGAGAGCGTGACCTAGCGGTTAGGGTGCTTGCCTGTGGCGCAAATTTGCCAAAAATTCCCGGGTTCGAATCCCAGCGGGGTCACATGCTGGGATTTATTTGGGTACTCAATTCTGGATTTGATCTGTATACCAGCTATTGATTAAATACAGAATACCGCTCTCCTCCATGGATCACTTGGAATTGGGCAAATGAATCATGAAAGCATCCCGTACTTCGGAGGGGACGTTAAGCCGTCGGTCCCGTGTACAGAGAGTCACAACTGTACATGTTCTTCGCAGCCAGTGTCGAATAAGAGTAGGGGAAACCCCTGACTGTTCCAAATCCCCCCAGTCTCAAAATGCGGGCCATTTAGAAGCGTTCATATCATGGATGCCCACGGCGCCTGATCAGCTTGCTCAGTTGGATAAATCCTGACACCACCACCACAAGCCATTACCAATTGGTACTGCATGAGAGATTAACGTTATCAGTCCCCCATAGAGAATGTGTATAAATGAAACTAAATCTCAATATATGTATCGTAATTGGGTCTGAACCTATGGAACCTAGCGAGAAAATTGAACCTTTTTATCGGGTACTTCGGTGCTCGCAGACACAAAAATGAACACGCAATTGCTAAGGTCGCATCCGTTTTTCCCACAATGCCTTTCAATATTTTTGATGATTTAGTAATTCCTGTCGTGCACGACAGAAATTCAAAGCATAGTTTCCTATGGGGATGATTACGATAGCAGGCAAGCTCAAAGCAAGGTTTGCAGTTTTCTTTTGTACTTGTTTGTTTAATAAACCTTCAAAACTTTCTCGGTAGGTGGTCTACAACCATTCCAGTGCAATTTGAGAGAAATTTGTATCCTCAAAAAATCTCCTCCTGTCACTTTAAAATATGTTTTCATCTTGATAGAATGGCCTTCTCACCAAAACCCCATCTGTAAAGTTTCGCACAGATATTTCAATCCGTTTTGATGTGAGAGCTTAAAACAGGATCAAATAATCAAGTCAGCAATTTTCACTGGATGTTTTCCTCTCTGTTCAAAATAAATAAAAACATTGAGCTTAGACAGGTGCAAACCAACAATTTACAGATTCCAAGACCATAGTCTACACCATTGAAATGTTGGAACTATTATTGCCTGTCATCGGTTCTCTGGTATTTGGTCTTAAATTTGTTATTGAATTGACAAAACACTCAGTTCAGTTTCAGTTTCATGGTTCGCTCCTTTGGAGCCGGGTCACTGCAAACTATTGCTTGACCCCTGGGTTGTAAAATCTGTTCACGAGAACAGGGACTGGGTTATCACAAACTGGGGTAAAAATCTGTTCACGAGAACAGGGACTGGGTTAACAAAAACCGTGTGTGTGTGTTTGTGTGTGTTACTGATGCTGCCACACGCGCTGCCACCGCGCATCAGTATCTTCTTGGTGCTTATGCATTAGATATATGGGAAAACTCGGGCAGGTTAGACCCCGAGCGCAGTGGGGCCCTCTTTCATGCTCCCTTTCAGTCTGAACACTCGGAATCGTCACGCTGCCACGGCGCTCATTCTCCCATACATTCGATGCATAAAACGTGTGTGCGTGTTTGTGTTACTGATGCTGCCACACGCGCTGCCACCGCGCATCAGTATCTTCTTGGTGCTTATGCATTAGATATATGGGAGAACTCGGGCGTCGGACAGGTTAGACCCCGAGCGCAGTGGGGCCCTCTTTCATGCTCCCTTTCGGTCTGAACACTCGGAATCGTCACGCTGTCACGGCGCTCCTCATTCTCCCATACACTCAATGCACAAACCGTGTGACAAAACACTTTCACATCAGGCATGTTTATATGCTTTTGATAGTACGCATTTTGAGGTCCAAGTCATCTAGGTTTTAGTTATGCTGGTTCTTTTTGCCAGACATATTTACAAGCAAGAGAGTGCTGTCTTTGGGTTTCTTTACATAATCTACAGAATCATTTTTAGATAGAGTAAATTAAAAAAGATTAAGAACAAAATTGCAAATTTGAGCAATTTGGGCCTTTTTCCATATTTTGTCTTCAAATCAATCAATATTGTGTGGGCGCATACATTAGCTTCATTTCTGTATTAGGGGATAAGAGATAAGCCCACTGAGCAGGGATGTAAAATTACCTCCCACAGTCAGTGTGAAAGATTTGACATTTAACAGATAATAAGATATCTTGCAATTTTACTTTTGCTGTGAATGCCAGCCAGTTCAAAACACCTTTTTGTATTCAAG